>JABUQX010051702.1:25000-26478 GCA_015478945.1 Trachelipus rathkii | reverse complement strand
AAGCGTTTATGGAGGGTATAGTTCCGAAGGATTTTTAGGAGAGCAGTAATAGTACCCTTATATAAGGGTAAGGGAGGTAAAAAGGGGAACTGTAGGAATGTCAGGGGAATTAGTTTATTGAGTGTTGTTTAGGAAAGATATATGCTGGTATTTTAGTTGAAAGAAGAGTCCGTCGAGTGACTGAAGGACTGTTTGGTGAAGAACAAGATGCACTTAGCAGTGTGGTAGAGGATGTGTGCATCAAATCTTCACCATGTACAAAAGTTTTTGAAGTAGAAAGGCAAATAAAAAAAAAATTATAGTCAGGTTTTATGGATTTGCAACAGGCGTTATAATTAGAGTTAATAGGAAGCTTTATGGCAGGTGTATTAGCAATATATGGTGTGGTGGTGGTAAAGGGGGCTCTTTTCTGCAATGGAATCAAAAAGTATGTATTGATGATAGGGAAGCGTGTGTAAAATAAATGGTGTCAAAAGTGACTGGTTTAATATTAATAGCTGAGTGGGGCAGGGAAAAATGTGTTATGTCCCCTTAGTTATCAATTTGTATATGGATGGGGTTATGAAAGAATTAGAGATAGGGTGGCAGGAAATGGTTTTGTTAGAATGATGGAGAATGGAGGTGAGTTGAGGGTGCCCTACCTATATGCGAAGGATTTGCGTTTGTGTGGTGAATCTGAGAGAGTTTGAGAGGATTGGTAGAGAGATTTGGCAGGGGTGTAAAAAAGGAGGGGTTTGAAAGTAAACAAAAGTAAGAGTAAGGTTATGGTTGTGAGCGAGGACAGTCCTCGGTTCAGTGTGAAGTTGTTAGATGGTGAGCCAGCTGGAACAAGTGTCTGAGTTGAAATATTTAGGATATATGTTGGATGAAAAGGGAACGATGATGCAGAGTGTGTAGTAGAAATTTTGAATGGCAGGAAGGTGGCTGGTGCAAATTAAATCGTTGGTGGATGTAAAGGACTAAGTCTTGAGTACGCTAGGGTCTTACATGAGGTATTATTGTTCCTGTGTATGTATAGTAGTGAGCTAGGGTCTAAAATAAGAGGATTGATCTTAAAGTTCAATGTGTCAGATGGACAATCTTAGGGGGCGTGTTAGGTGTGAGAAAGAATTGATAAAAATGAGGAATGAACGTACTTAGAGAGTTATGTGGTGCGAGAAAATTGAATAAATGAGAGAAATAAATCGAAAGTACGTTGAGGATGGTTAGGTCATGTAGGAAAAGGATGAAAGAAACATTCGGTTGGTTTTTAAGCGAAGATAGTGGTGAGTGGTTGGGAATCGGACCGGCTGGGAGACCGAAGAAAAAGTGGATTGATTTTCAGTAAACGGAATGTCTGAAGGAGAGAAATGTGTGTTTGGCAGAGGCGAGAATAAAGGTGCATAATAGGAGTGAATGGCGGGTTTCTGACGGCGGTATGGTGTGCCTAACCTGGGGCCAAGGGGATGAACCCATACACTGACGATATGACATAGTGA
>JABUQX010051702.1:5000-15000 GCA_015478945.1 Trachelipus rathkii | reverse complement strand
AATTTGGCTATTAGCTTTACAGACTATCATGCACCTACTGCATACAGCTTAAAGGAATGGCAATACAAATCAATAACTTATTTTTCAAAAGTATCAACATGCCAGCCTAACAGACAGAAAATCTTATGTTTACAAATAACAATAGACAATTATTTTACCACCGTATTTTCATGACATAAATAAGACTTACCGCTTTTTCAAATTTGACACCTTGTGCTTGTTCTCTTGGGTAGCCGTCAATGAGGAAGCCCTTGGAAGTTGAAACTCTCTTCAGCATCGCTTCTGCGAGCAGATCAAGAACAACTTCCTGAAGTGTATTGTAAAAAAAAATTAGCTATTGTGTTTTAATAAATATGTCAGAGTTTCATTATGTATACTGTAATATATACTACTATATATATTATATATATAATACTATTTATAGTATATATATCTATTATATATGTATATATATTTCACGTATATAGTATATATATTATATAATCATTAATCATCATTCACTCATCATTCATCGATCATTCATTCATCATCATCATCATATTCACCCACCTTTTTCCCAGACGGAGAATACAGGGTGGAGTCAGCGACTGACAACTGGAAAACAGAAAAAGTATGGAATATCGACGCAAGCGTTCGAAAAGACAAGCCCAATCTAACCGCCCCCTTTTTTATACCCTATAAGTGAGAGCTCGTCACTTCAGAAAAATCCAACCCTAGACTTCACGACGTGGACTGCGACGGAAACCTCATTATTTCATTTATCAATGTAAGGTTCATCCCTTGCCAGTGGGCCCACAACCATATGCCGTTCCAAAAACCCTGCCATTTAATTCTCATTATGAAAGTTCTTCTCGGCCTCTGCCAAGAATCCTCCTCTCCTTTTCAGGCATTATCGTTTTACATAACTTCAATTCACTTTTTCATTCACTCTTCCCGCGCGTTTCGATATTTCACCAATACCATTCCTCCCAGGTTACACCATATTTATCTATCGTTTATGCATAGAACCAACCGCTATAGTTAACCTTCATCGCAAGACCTATCGGCACTCAAGACTTGTACGCTAGTACATTCCACACCAAGGATTTTTAATGCACCGCGCATTTCTACATTCAAAAACTTCCACTGCAATTTCATCTGTTCCTTTTTTCAAGCAGTATAAACATTATATTTACAACTCAGACCTGTTTAGTGCTCACAATTTCCAACATAGAGTTCAACACGAGGATGATCCTCACTCACAAGGAAGATATAGCCGTTTTTTATCTCCTTTACTTTCAACCCACCTTTTACACACCCTCCAAATCGCCGCTAACCAATTCTCTCAAAATACTCTTCAGATTCGCGCAGCACAAACTGAAAATCAATTCCCCATATAATAAGGTCTTAGGGCACCTTCCACTACTGACTTCCATCACATGCTAACACCTTCCCCTGTTTAACCCCATACCAATGTACAATAGTTTGAATAACCAAGGAGAATACTACACAAATTCCTGTTCTCACTCTAGCTCATTAAATTCAAAACCATCACTTCAACTCATTTATTCTTACAACACGCTTCACCATAATTATTCAATTACTTTGATTTCCCTATTAATCCTATCATACGCCTGTTGCAAATTCATAAAACTTAAAACAAAGTTTATTCTTCTTCTCTCTTTTTTCTCAATTCATTGTGTGTTTCAAGTGTATAAATAGAATTTGATCCACCAATCTTTCAGCCACTTATAAATCGCACATGTTGCTTCGCCAACTCAGTCCCTCATGTCACCACGATGCACGTGCTTATCTGACAAAATACCAGCATATATATCTCTTCCCTATAACTCAATAAACTAATCCCCCTTATAATTCCAACAGTTATCCTTATCCCCTTACCCTTATATCAAGGGTACTATTATCTCCTCTAATCCCTCAAAAGTATACCCTCCATAAACGCTTTGTACACAACTTCTCCAAAAATCCATATATTCATATATATATATACTTAATATATATATGCTATATTATATATAATATATTTATATATTATATATATACTATATTATATATTCTAAATATATAAGATACTATATATTAGGTGTGGTATGCGGTTCATCTGCATTAAGCATTTAGCATACATCCGCACTTGAAGATTTTTAACTCCGCATCCGCAACGAAATTACAAAAATGCGAGATTGTCGTAGGATGCATTACAAAATATGAAAGTAATTAATTTGCTATTTTTAGGGTTCTTGACTAATTTTTATTTCATATATATATATCATATATATATATATATATATATAATATATTATTTATATATATATATATATATATATATATATATATATATTTTATATATATATATATGGGGAGCACATACAGAGGAACAATGATAATGCCAGATTTGTCGTAAGATGCTGTTCAGTGTACTTAACATTTTTTTTACTTTTAGCATTTTTCGTCGCTTTATGCACAGGGCACGGTATCAAGCATTTGACCAAGTCATGTCAACAGCTGACTTGTTAATACTCGGCTTCGCGGCGGCAGATAGCTTTTTGGTTCCCGTTTTACCTATGGCAGCACTTGTGACGGCACGTTAATGCGTTAATGACGACGATGAGTTTCTAAGGGTTGAGAGATCGTTCTCGGAGGCTCTGGGGCTTCTGAATGGCAGGAATTCCAAGTCATGTAGGTTTGACTGGAATATTTCCATCAACTTCGTTAGATTTACACTGATGTCGTCCAAGTTAAGGTTATAAGGTCGGTCACGAGAGCGCGTTTTTGGTCTGGAAGGACCGCTTTTCGTAATTTTACCGACTTAGTGGATTTAACCCCTCTTTCTTAAAAAAAATTTGTTTTTCTTCAGAAAGGTTTTAAATGACGGCTAAACCAATTTCTGATCGATTCAATCTTTTATCCTAGTCTTTTCCCCCAAAAATCGACATAGAAAATCGTCTTTATCAGCTTCGGTTACATTACTTATTACATTGAAAAACATATTAAAAGAAAAGCATTACTATTATTTAACACTCATTCGAAATAATTGCTGTAGTAATAGCCACAAGTGGTAGGGTTTCCAATCAGAGAGCCGTATTTCTCTGACGTCACTAAGCCCCGCCCCTCTTTTATTTCATCCTCCTTTTAGGAGACTTAGTGACATTGTAATCACCCACGAACTTCGGCATACCCCAGCAGTTGGTAGTGTCATCTTACCTGAGGTGCGGTTTCAATCCACTATGCTCGTCCAAGGAGGGTTATGAACCTCGTTAAGTAAGAAATAGTTGTAGATAGGAGAAAACTAAATTGCCGACAGGACTCAAAGTAGGAATTGGAATTAGAGAAGAAGACAGAGCCTGAGTTGACTTATGTACCGGAGCACTGAGCCGGAGCTGCATCCAGAAAAAAAATGAAATGCATGGAGTGCATAACAGAAGATGGAAAGAAGAAGAAACAGAAGTCGGAGACTGAGAAGTCTCATGTGCCGGAGCACTAAGGCGGTGCCAGGTGCGGATGCGGTGCTGAGTTAGTAAATATACTCTTAACAACACAATATTGCCGTCAACGTATATATTTACGAACCCGTAGAAATCGAATTTGATATTTTCAAGTTCCTACAGGGTAACCTGAGCACCTCCAGGAGTGTGTCCCAGACGAAAAGCAGAGAGTGCTTAGTAGAAGAAAAGCACAGAGTGCATAAGAGAAGAGGAAGGAGCGATTGATGATGATGATTCCCAGAGGAATCACAGAGATGATAGGTCCCACATGAGATGGGGGTATCGAACCCGAACGGGGATTTACCTTAAATCATGAAATTTTAATGAAAAATGCAGCTATTAAGTGCATAGCTGACCACTATATCAGCCCTTTATTGAAAAATATATATGAAATTTACCACAA
The DNA here is from genome assembly GCA_015478945.1 of Trachelipus rathkii. Taxonomy (NCBI): domain Eukaryota; kingdom Metazoa; phylum Arthropoda; class Malacostraca; order Isopoda; family Trachelipodidae; genus Trachelipus; species Trachelipus rathkii. The sequence continues at coordinate 11,115 of JABUQX010051702.1, read as the reverse complement.
CGAACTTATTAATTTGCGGCACTATTAATTGATAATTGCTTTAGATTGATCACTTATAGCAACCAGATGGTTTCACACAAATATACGAAACTTTGCACACGAGCTTATTATTATACGGCGCCATTCTATCTTCGTTCTGCACACCTTATAATACATTGGCTAACTTATAACCAAACCTAACCTACCCTGGATTAATATTCCATCATAACATTGTCTAACGCAATCTGGCTTAACATACTATCCTGGTATTATATAACTTATTAATTTACGGCATATCTCTCTCTCTCTCTCTCTCTCTCTCTCTTCTCTCTCTCTCTCTCTCTCTTTGCACCATCGAATTCCCTGAAGCAACTAAATTTTTTTAACTACTCTAGGCACATCTAAACTAACGTCACCTGATGCTACTTACATGAACGGGATTTTTACTGTTTCGACCCTAATATGTGCAGACCTTCATTTTCTACAAGTAACTCGTATTACATATTTTACTACACACAACTTATTAATATGAGTGCTCATTCTAATTCATAATATCTGCTTTGCACTAAACATGCTTAACCAATCAGAGGGCTATATTTCTATGACGTCAATGAGGGTCAATGAGATCCAAGAAAATGAAAGCATGGTAATGATGAAATAATATTTTGCTATTTTGGATGTTTTTATTTTTGTTTGACCGTTTTATTTTAGGGAGAGGGAGTCACCCTCCCCTTTAAGGTAGGGTAAGTGGTTAAGTGGTAAGGTCTCAGCCAAAAGCTCGTTGTGCTCAAGTTTCATATTTTGTGCAACATGTGGTTGCTATAGTAATCATCTCAGAAATGATTAATTAATATTAGCCGTATAATTAATAAACTCGCTGTGGTAAGTTTCATATATTATATATATATATTATTATATATTTACTAATTATATTATATATATATATATATATATATTATATATAGATATATATATATTATAATTATATATATATTATATATATAATAATTATATCATATATATTGTCAATAAACGGCTGAAATAGTGATCATCTCATGTTACTAATAGCTACATTTTCCATTAAAATTTCATTTTTAAGGGTAAAACCCGGTTTCGGGGTTCGGTTTTTTATTCCTCTGATATGTTTCTGCAATGTAGGTATATTACCATTTTGATTTACTATTTTTAGATAGTATGACTTAATATATTACATTGATTATTTTGGGCTAGAAATTTTACCAATTGTTTTAACAGGATGGCTTAGTGGGATTGGTGGGGCTTGTGTTTGTGAAGTTTTGATTTTATTTTATTGTTCGGATAATTTTTGTTGTTGATTTATGTCTTATTTATTGGCTGTAATTTATCGTTTATTTTTTGTTTATTTAAGTGATCTAACTGAAAATATTTGTATTTAAAATTTTGTTTTTTTGAGGGTTCTTTTTTGGAGGTTATTCTGTTTAAATGGATGATGTTGGAATAGCAGTGACAATCAATTTTGTTGTTTTATTTTATTGGATATATTTTCTTCATTATGAAGTAGTTCTGGAAGATTTAGTTTTGTTTAAATCAGTGTAGTTGCCAGTTCTTTTATATATTATGAAAGAATGTCTGGTTGCCGAATAGTTTCACCAAACAGAGAATTCTATTCATCATTCCCCAATAATGCCTGTCGCTTGTTCTGAGGGAACAACTGTACTCAGAAAAACGTTAAAATATTTTCCACTTACTAATATAACTATATTTTATTATTACATATTATTATATATTATATATTATTATATTATATATATTATTATATATATTATATAGATATATATGTTCGGTTCGTTATTTATGGGTACAGGTGCAGGCCATGCTGCTAAATTAAAAAATGCCAGGTGGGTGTTTATAGAATATTGAATTTTTGTCCAAAGAAGTGAGCCTGAATTTATTTCTAGTTGCTACTTTGCTTTTATTTCATTAGCACTGGAAATTGTCATATAAATTTAGTTAAAAGTTGAGGGTTGCTAGGTTTCTCTTATTTATGTCCTTCCCTATTATTGGATTAAAACAGAGAAAGTCAGTTTTTGTTCGGGAGAGTGTTTGTGTTTATTTTTTTGTGCGAGAATAACTTAGTAAAAAATAGCACACGATGAAAATAATAACGGTAATGTGTATATTATTATTATTTATAATATATATTAGTATATATTATAATATATATTATATATATATTTTATTATTATAATATATATATTATATAATATATATATATATATATATACAGGGTTTATCGTGATATTGCGAAAAATTCCAGACACAAGGTGAAGGAACTTATGTGGACTATCTGTATATTCATTGCCGTCCGTCATTTCAACCTTTAATAATAAGCAAAAATATACGTAGGAAAGGTTACCTACTGTTATTATAGTTTCGTATTCTCGTTCAGTTTAATCAGTTCTGATGTACGACGGTCAAGTTCTGTGTTCAAAGTGTTGTATATTTTTCCAGAGAATGAAATAAACAAAACAAATAGTGTTTTGGGTCCGATATGCATTTTGTTAACGGTCGTACGAACGAGGTAATTCAATAGCGCATTGCGTTTCTATTAAGAATTGTACCCTATTTTAGTCACTCCGCATTCATACTAATATGTTTTGCATGTCTCCATCAGTGCTTAGAGGAACAGTGAAGTTTTATAAAAAACTAGACTAATGGAAACGGCGACACTCTGCACGAGTATCGCACTACAGATGTCGAAGACAGGTTCTCAAGAATTGAGGGACAGTCTACAGACAGAGTACAGAAAGATTGCTGCAACACTACATGTAAGTTATTCGACAGTTTTCAGGGTATTGAAAATCAATCGTACCTTGTCCATTCACGAGTGCAGCACTTGTGTACCACGATTTTGCAGAGTTGTTTGTATGTCGATGGATGACAGAAAATTTGCAGGAACAATGCCTCACATTAGCGACATAGTGGTTCACCGATGAGGCAAATTTTTCCAGAGAGGCCATATCGAACTTCCACAACACCAATCACATATGGGCTGATGGGAACCCACATGCAATAGTTGAAAGCGCCATTACAACACAGAGTTTTTCATTAATGTATGAGTCGAATTGGCGGACCAATTTGATAGGGTCATTTTGTTACCAGCGATTCTTTACTGGAGGACGTTTATCGCCAATTTCTTGAACATGGACTTGCCTCACTACTGGAAGACGTTCCTTACAATTTTGACAGATCGAAATGTATTTCCATCCAACGACGCGCTTCAGCTTATCAGTTTTAGTTGCTCGTAACTATTTGGACACTGTATATCCACGCCGTTGGATAGGTCGAGAAGGTACAGAACCTTGGCCTCCGCGGTCTTCAAGACCTAAATGGCATTGGATTTCTGATTGTAGGGGATCAACCTGACAACCATTTGTTTATACAGCAACAGATTAAAAGTCCGAAGGAATATAAGTGGCTCGCATATTTCGCATCTTAGTGACACAACTTCAAGCACGGCCGGACGGTATATTGAATTGTGTCCGCAATCAATGCGTCGCAGGAATAGAGCCTGTATTGCGTTGGGGGTGTCATTTTCAACATTTGTTACTAACCTTAGTTGCACATTGTTCTGTCTCATTTCATTTTGTATATTTCTTCGGTTGCAGTAAATGTATGTATTTCTTATAATTAAATTAAATTGAATGGATTTTATAGGTTACTTTCACACATTTAGTTTGTGTTATTGTACAACGTAATTGTTAAATAGGTTTTCATGACTTGTAATCTTTGGAAAACTCGAAGTGTTTTTCTGTGAAATGTTTGTGACACATATTTATCTTTATTTTATCCGCAGAATTATCATACCTTAAATTTTTTACCGCCCTATACATACTCTCTCGATATCATCCCTGTATCTAATATATATAGGTTTAATATATATATATATATACTTTATATACTTTAGTTAGCGACTACTACTTAATATTCTATATATATAAACTATTATATATACTATATATTATTACCATAAGTAGATTATAGTTATATATATATAGTTATATTATATATTATTAATATATATTATGATACAAAAATTCATATATATTATCATAATTGAACTATATTTATATATATATATGGATATATATATATCTTATATATTATTAAATATAATTATATATATAATAACTCTACATCTAAGTCACTATACTGATCTACGGATTGCTGGGCGTTGAACTCAACTGGCGTATCGCGTAACTCGAGATCCGAGTGTGTCTCTTCGCGCACTATGGCACACTACCAATGTGTAGGCGCAAAGGGCGGCAACAATTTGTTAAAGGGCGGACTGTCACTACAGCAGCTGCGCACACAATTCTCGGGGGTATAAGGCCGGGCCTATAAAACAGGGAACAAAGCTTTTTAAATATATCATAACCACATTAAAGTTAGGGCGTAGCAAAGCGTGGCAAACTTGTTATCATTCTAAGAAAACGCAGGTAGTAACAACTATTTTATATATATATAATATATTATATTTATTTATAATATATAATATATATACTATATATATAATATTATATTATAATCTATATATATTTATATATATATATTATAATATACTATATATTGATACTATTAATATTTATATATATAAATATTGATATATATATAATATATATATAATATAACTAGTTTTCAGGTAGTTTCTAACTACAAAGTAATGGCAAAAAAAAAAAACAAAAAAAAACAAGAAGAATTATTTCTTTCAAAAAAAATATGAGGAAAAAAAAAAAAAAACACATGATGTACATACTACTTCCAATCACTGCAGAAGGCCCCCATAATGGCCTTTATCAATTCATCGACGTCCTGTCTAAACTGATTGTCAGCCTCACTAACAACACCACACCCCACCAAAATATCATTCACTCTTCGCAGGAGAATCAACAAACCACCTCCATTGAATTTGCTGCGACAGGTTCATCCGCAAACTCTCCCTTATACCACGTGCCCTATTATTCGATTCCTTCCTAAAAGTCTGAGCAGTATAAAATACAAGTTAGCGAGGAAACAGGTTTAATACCTCGGATATTAAAATTAGACACTTCAAAACCATCCAATGAAGCAAGAAGGCGTATCCTTTACCAGGATGTCATGGAACTTTAGATTATCAACTCAAACCTCCCAATAGGATATTAGCACTCATAAACCTGCCATCCATAATATAAAGGGACTGATTCGAATTGAAGGAAATCAAATTGCACACAATAAGTAAAACATGAAATGAGAAGCAAAAAGATACTTAAAAATATAACCAGTGTGAGAGAGTAAACAATAGCCGAAACAGGCATGACGACCCCGTTACGCAAATCAGTGAATACCACTAATAATATTATATTAAAAGGAAAACAATAACATTGGCAAATGGAGTTAGAGGCCAACAACATCAATTAATTTGATTAGATGAGATGAGTTTTAAAGGTCAACCATTAAGTGGATTTATTAGCTAGAATCTCTTACACCGATTAGAAGCAATCGAAAAGGTCTTCGAGTGCTGAGCCGGATGCGCTATACATATCAGAAACAATAGATAAGACTCTTAAAGATCATGATTTAATTTAGAGTCCACGATTCAGACCTAATACTTTAAATCGATTTGAAACAAGACTAGGCAAAGTTATTAGGCAGACCATGGAAATAAAATAAAATCCCCATACGACACACACCAATGCCACCATCCATAATTCCTATGTCACTACAGAGACCCTACTAGACTCTTAACAGCTTCAGAAATTAATTCAGAATACAAGCAGCTTATGACATAGTCGTCCGACCAGATCTAAGGAAAAGAATAGCAAAAAACAAGTCCACACTAGCACTCAGAACTGTAACAATTAACATATAGTGATCTAATCATATCACGCTTACCGCATAAAATTAGACTATGTTCATATAACACCTCCTGACATGACAGGATAGCCGAGAGGATAAAAAATTAACCCAACGCAACCCCTGAGCAATTTTTTGTTTTTTCCTTCTAACATCATTACGTCATGAAATATGGCGGTAACAAATTGGACATTGGAGGAGTTAGGGGTAAATAGATGTTGCCTGTACATAAAATCCACCTTAGCTGCACTGTGGCTCCGTGGGG
>JABUQX010051701.1:0-17314 GCA_015478945.1 Trachelipus rathkii | reverse complement strand
TGAGAAATTAAGTCCTATACGTAGAATATTTATGATTACGATAATAGCTACTATGCGCTGTCATTTCATTTACTCACGATAAGAGAAGCTCTTAATCACTTGGATGTAGTATATAAAACTTATGTAGAATATATCTTCTCAAGATAAAGAACTTATGTTCTATATTTACTGGTTTAGTATAGGATTTAATGTTTATAGCCACCACATAGGCGTCATCACCTGGATTAATTTTGAAACGAGATGAATGAAGTGATGATAACGGTTGAAGAATACCAGTTCAGTTTTTTTTTTTTTTTCATACTACCCCTTCCTGTAATTTGTTAAGATTTTATCTCACAATGTTTGTTAAAGACATGGTTAGATATCTATTAATAATAACTTACAGAACAAAAATACTTAAGGTTTGCTACAAGGATAATTCAAAATGGGAGTATCAGACAATTAATCACCATAATAATATTAATTGAGAATATGATAGAAAAGAAGTCACAGTGAATCGATAATGTATGCTTAGCTATATCGTTGAGAGTTACATCTTATTATTGCGATTGTTCTGATTATTAGGATTATTATTTTCAGTATTTATTTAGTTGTTTTTTCTTATTTTATCTAGCATTTGTCTATTACTTTTGAGTTATCAATTGGTTATCAGAAGGCGCTGATATAAGATCTGGGTGTTTTTCTCCAGTAGTCCCAATTAATATTAGGGCAAATATAAATTTGCCCTAAGTGGTTGACTCTTTTGCAAGAGAGCAAAGGCCTACTATATAAGGATAGATAGCATGGAAATTTTAAAAATCTATAATTTTTTAACCGAATAACTACTTCCACATATAATAAGTAAACAAAATACCTTTGCTAGAATTACTCTCTCTCTAAAGTTTCTTAATATAATCAGTCTTGGTGTTTAACAAAATGTTCTATCACATCCACTTCGGTGTGCACTCACTTTCGTTCTTGATATATTGTGACCGAGTATTACGTAAAGTATCTGTCTCGGTTGCTTCGTCTGGCTTGCTTACTATCCCCTGCTGAGATGGTTTATATTATACTAAGTCTAATTCTTTGAAATTGTTTTCTGGAATAATCTCAGTGAGAAGAGTTGTGAGAAATAGGATATGAGTATGAATATATTTAAGTATATCTCGACAAGGCGGGTATTTATATATATATAATTTCATTCAGACTTATGTCTATAAAATTTATTGGCTTACCGTCAAAACCTTTATCATAAGTTACGAAACAAAAACAAAAATAAAATTTTATTTTTATATGTCCATAATAGATACTTTAATATTCTGAAGGCCTATGTAAAGTGTACATTAATATAATAAATAATATATATATATAAAATATTATTATAATATATTATATATATATATATATATATAATTAATAATATATATATATATACTATATATATTATAATATTAAGATAGATATATTATATATATATATATTATATATTAATATATATTAATATATATATATATATATATATATATATATGGTAGTATAAGGTTACTTTTAGTGACTAACTATCATTGAAATATAAAATAATTATTGATTAGTAGCTACATAATTAGGCTAATTAAAATATAATTTTAAGATTTTGCTACTACTTTCTTATATAAGATAACAGAAAACTATTATTATTATTAAGTAAAAGAATATATGATATATATATACTATAATATACAATAAATAATATATGAATCATTTGATGTCAAATATGTTAATTTATATAAAATAAATAAATAAATTATATAAAAATTATATAAATTATAAGAAAAATATAAAATTATATAAATCTGAAAATGAATTAATAATAAAATAACATATATAAATATAGAGACATATTATATATTAATTATATATATAAGATAATTAATATATATATATATATCATATATATATATTAATATATTATTTAGTATATATAGTATAAGATATATATATATATATAATAAATATATATTAATGATATATATAATTATATACATATATTAATATATAAATAAATACTTAATATTAATTAATATATTAATTATATATATATATTATATATATAATATAGGATTTTTTTATTTATACATTTTATCCACAAGTTCCTGTGACGCATTGATATACCCAAAATATACTAATTTATTATATAAGATATATATTTAATATATATTTAATATAATATATTAATATTATAATTAATATATAATATATAATATTACATATTATAATTTCTAGACAGATGAGTGTTTATATTATTATATGATATTTCATGCATCTTAATAATATAATTATTATATATTATAATTATATATATAAATATTATTATATATTATAATATCTTATGTAATAAACTATGATAAAATTTAAATAAAACTAAAGGATAATAATTTGGTTGTTTGATGATTTAATGCGAATGTTCTTTTAAAATTAATTCAAAAAGATATGCTTTTTTTTGTTTTTGTCTTATCTTCTTTTTAAATTAAATTGTAATGTGAATTTATTACGAATTAATCGCTGAGTTAGTTATTTATAAATATTTATTATATTATCTTCCTATTAATAAAGATGTTATTGAGTGTGCTTTTTTTATAAAATTAATATTATTTAATATGTAATATTTAATAAATATAAATATCTCACAATTAAAATCAAAGATTTAATAATAATAATGCAAGTTTCTTATATATTATTTATTAACAGAATTAAATTATAAAACTTTTCTAACCTGGAATTAGGAGCGTTATGAAAAGATAAATAATATATCATAGCTCGGTTATTAATAATTCGGCGATTATTCATTATTATGGTTTTCACAGTTGAAACTACTTCATAACACCTAGATAAAAATATTAAAAAAAAAACAAGTTAATAAAATATTATTTTATTATTTGAAATATATTTATGATTTATATTGAAACTTTATTTTTATATTCCGCAAGAGAAAAATAGAAAAATATTAAAAAAAATATAGTATAGAAAAAATAAAAAACTCAATAGAGCTCTGAAATAAGTTTAACAGCATAATAAAGAAAAATCTAATATACTACTGAAATGTAAGAATAAGCCCAATAAATATATAACACTAGCAATTATAAACTTGCTAATACAAATTTCAAAGTTAATGTAAAGAGGTTCCTATATATTTGTTGATATAATAGAAAAAAAAGTTACATATACAAACTAAAATATAAAATATTATATATAGCTAAATTTAGGAAACATTTCAATTTATTCTTAAAGATGTGTTAGCTCTCTTAACCTTGACATATTATTATATATAATTATATTAATATATATATATATATATTAATTAATATATATATAATATTATATATTAAATATTATATAGTAATATATATATATATATTATAATATTATATATATATTAATAATAATTATATATATTACTTATTTTAATATATATTATTATACGTATATTTATTCTGATTATATATATATAGTATTAATAATATATATATATTATATATTATATATTATATCTTAATATATATATATATATTAATATATATATATAATATATATAATTAATATATTAATATATTAATGACAATATTTTACTGAATAAGTGATGTTTGTGTTCACATGAAATACTTTCTTGCAGTAAATTAATAATCAGAGTGATTCTTAAAAATAATTATGATCAAAGTTATGAGAGTTTAAGATTATTGTGAGGGCTAATCTGACATGAAAGTGAAACTCACATAAGCTGAGAGGCCTAGAAACCAGTGTCCTGGGTTAAATAATAAAAATATAATAAATAGTAATACAGAATAATACATCTATATAAATAATGATATAAAATAAATTAAATAAATAAATAAAAGTTACTTTACTCAAAAAACAGTATTAGGTCACTACATTGCCTACTTAAATTTACTAAAGTGTATATACAAAAGGATAAATATGTAGGCATAGGTTTGTTACTAGGAAAGCCCCTGAGAGAGAATTAGAGCTCATTGGTTTATGCTACTAGATCTAATACAAACTGACCCCATATTGTAACAAAAACTAGTAAAATATGATGATTATGTAAAATTAATAAATATATATATAATAATATTATGTCTTTGCTACAATAGTCACTTCACTCATAGGGCCTACATCGGAGGCTAACTAATTAAACGATATTTACTAATAAATATATCAATAAAATACATTCACTAATTAAATTCCCCTTACCACGTTATAAAAGTCAATAAACTTGGCTTTATAAGTACCTACTATTATACACTGATGGTCTAAGCTAAAAATATGTATGAGTACCGTACATGAACACTATTAGCGTTAAATGAAAATAAAAATGTGAGCGCTAGAATGATAAGAATGCTATAGGCACTTTAGTATATTATTAATTCAGAATTTCATGTGATAGTGATAAAATAATGAGAGTAAGTAGCTTATAGGTCACTCGTATATCAGTTATTTACAATTTAATATTTGTCAAGAAAACAGAATAAACCTGACTTGCGTCACTCCAAACAATATTAATATTATATATATTAAATATATATTATATATATAATATATATATATATTAAATATATATTATATATATATATATATATATATATAATATACATATATATATTAATTCCACGTGCTATAAATACCTTCATAACTCTTATATTACTCTCAGAGTATATATACATATGTTCCATGACATCTCAAAACTGTATAAATCATAGTGATTCATTAAGCATGATTATCCTTGAATATCTTTAATTAAACGTTATAGGAAAAGTAGCTAGTGGCTAATCCGTAGACAGTTATTTTCCTCTCGTATATGATTTCATGAGGAAGTGTGCTTTCCTGAGAGTATGGCTAAATTAATCCTCGTTTAATCAGTCTATCTTACTCTCTAATTTGCCTTGAATAATGCAAACCACTGTATTCACACCCTCTGTGCTGGAAAGACCGCATTGATGTTCATAGTAGCTAGTGATCTCGAAAGATATATATGATGTATATACATAATAGCCACGTCTCTGTATTACCTTCTAAAAACTATCGACTCCTAATATGCATCTTCACTTGTTATTCTGTTTAATTATCTGGGAAACTATTTTTCATACTGAACTCTCATTTATCAAGATCAACCATTTAGTAGAATTATACTATTCTGTGAGGAGTTATATCATACTATGGTGAAATTATGGTTTTCCTATATCACTGATTTATGGTCTTCTATATATATATATATACTGATAATAATAATCATAATATGGAAATTACTATTTGCTGTGGAGTTAGATAATATCGAAAGCCTTTGTACCGTGTATATAATTAATTGAGCATAGCTATAGTCATCTACTATCTTAAAGCTAATCCCTACTCTCCACTCCTCTACATCCTACTTATGGGTACTTCATCTCTTTGATCATCTTTTTATCTCGTTATTCTCTCAATCGCCTCCTATATATCCCACTTGATGATAACTCTCTTTCTTCCTCACTACTGTTAACCTAGTTAGTAGTTAGGTATATTCCGACTAATGGTATCAGTTATTCATCTTCAACCTGTATATTCCTTACTTAATTCTATAGATAAATCTGAATCTTCTTAGTCTTATACCATATATTGAAAATCTCTAATTCATTTCTTAATGAACGATGACTCAACACTCCATCTTTCACTTTCCAAATTTTTAATATCTTGCTTACCCTCTTTCGCATCTAGAGTATGTCTTTACTTCGTCTATTGTCGGATTGTCTAGATTCTTACTTCATTGCTGAATCTGGATGGATTTCCCGTAACTGAAGTCTCACCAGCAACCTTGTAAAAGTTCAACTCTTATAAATTATCTAAACTCGTTCACACTCTCTCTCTTCTACTCTCTACTCTTCTAATCTCTCTCTTATTCTCTCTCTCCTCACTCTACTCTCTTCTATTCAAAAACACCTCCAAACCTATCCTATTATCTTCATTTACGATGTCTCTTCAACGTCTCACCCTATGCGGACAGCATAAAATATTCTTTGTGCTATATATATATATATGAGAGTGGCAAGAGTAGGAGATTGTTATATTATCATTAAAATCAACCACACTATATCTATCCGTGAGTAGAATTACGCTCTCACCTATATAATCGCCTGCAGTACACACGCGATGTCTCAGGGGCATACAAGACAACTCGACCTCTCGTCATTAGGTGTGACACCTGAAGAAAGCTCTCTTTTTCCGTCTATGCCAGCAAGCACAGTTAAACTCAGCGAGAGCTTCGGTACTCTTTGTAAAGTCGTGGTATATTCAGTGTCTGTCCTGTCTGAGTGTAGTACCATGTCTCCAGATTAATTGTGTGGTCCTCCTTATTCTTCTCACTGCCTCCTGGAATAGAGAGATATAGGCCAGAGTCCTTAAAGTACTTTGTAAGCCACAGGTAGAAAGAATTACAATGAGACTTACTCTGTCAAGTATCTTAGTCGTAGTAGATCCCGGTGCCCTCATAACTCTCTTGTAGTAGACGTAGAGACCGTTAGGGTCGTTGCTCTATAACTTTCTCTGTATTGAACGTCTATCATGCGCTATTCCTGGCTTATCCAGGAGAGCTCGGATCCTATGTGACTCGATGATTGGATCGTATGCATCCTCTTCATATATATTTACGCACTTACTCTACATGTACTGTCGTAGCCAACGTCTCTACTGAGAGCGAATAGGGTAGCTCTTATGACACGCTGCCGTTAGACTCAGAACCTCACACTTATAATGTGCTGAAAATTCAAAATTGTGTGTATTTCTCTATTGTTTAATCGTATATTTTTTAAACACTATTCATAAGTTCCCTCTCCTGAATTACATAACATTAGCATATTAATTCATGTTTAACATATCACTGCTTTATTTTTATTATTTCCTTGATCTTGTATTTTAAAATTACTTTTACATCTTTTATGTCTTACACGTCTTCGTGTAAACCTCACGTGGATTTTGTGTGAGTATGTTATATATTTTGGTAAATATTCTAGTTGGAGATATTGCCACATTTTTATTATAGTCTAAGTCCTTATATTTATTATTAATAAAATAATAATTTAATTCTCATAAATATATTACTTTATCAAAAATAAATCAAATAAATGAATAATAATCAAATGTTACACTATAATTTTTTTAATATTACATTTAGAAATAATGTACTACGAAACATTCTAGCTAGAAAAATCAGATGTGCACTACTATATCTCAATGGACTAACTTTCTGTTTAATAATATATAAATAGTGTAGAGTATATACGTATTAAAATAGACTCTCTTCTCTTTTAATAACAAACGTATGAGTCAAACGTATACTTTATTATATTATATAATTTTTTTTTTTTTATTGTATTTTTTCTATATATTCTTGTGCTGATTATATATTTTTGTTACTCTCTCATATTGCGCTCAATTCGTCCAACTCTCAAGATATTCACATTCCTCTTAGCACCACATTCTTTAACGAGAAGAGAGCTTCAGACCACAATTTCTTCACAACAAGCGATAACACATTCTAAGAGAGGTGAGATCTCCTATGAACACGCTTCAATGAGAAGCTATCGAATAACAACAACAACGCATAAGATGCACATATTTGCATTTGATCTGTTCTTCAATGCACGGCAACATCTCACCCAAAACACATATATATACGTTTATATAGAGTGAGGTTTGGTATTATAATTTGACATTTCGAAATCTACACACAACAGATGTAAGAAATTATTATTCCACAGCTCTATATAACGTAGTATATGCGATAGTATAATTGAAGAAGAATCGCGAACGAGAGATACTCACTGAGTCTTAACCTAAAATCATATCCCACTGACCTTCAAATGTACCTGCACATGTCTTTCTAGACAAAACAACCACTCTTGTGATCTAATCGCGGCGCTCAATTAGAGAATGAGATGTCAGAGATTTCTGTGCGAGTAAACACGTTCCTCGAGCCACCTGCCTGCTATGACCCTTGTGTTATTGTATCTCTATATAGAAAAGAGATTAAAAAGCTAATAATATAAATACGACACTCGCGTACTCATTAAAATAGAGAGGTCAAGTTAGAAGAGTGAATTAAAGACGGCATAACAAGATTATCATATAGTTCTTATATGTGAGTTCCTTTGTCGAAACAATATCTGTAGACTCTTCAACACTGAGAATCCACAAATGCGAGGTAGTATATCCAATAATGCACCTCTCACACAAATATGAGAGAGAGTATCACTCACTCAAGTTAACGTCACGCAAGTGAGCATATGGGCTGGTAGAAATGAGCACAAAGTTATCATTTAGATGCAAGTAACTGAAGAAGAGAAAAAAGTCTCGCTAATAGAGTATTAAAACAGGGTTCATTTGTCGCAGTTTTCTTTATGAAGACGCCCTAGCAACGTTGTTTTAATATGTCGAGGTTCCAAGGACACTATAATAATATATTTTATGTTATTTAATGTTTAAGGCCAGTAGATTTTATTAATATGTCAAACAGGATAGATGAGACGAGAGATACCGTCGAGAATAATGAGTTTGAGGGTATAAAGTTGGAGTTGTTTTTAGATGAGAGGGAGATATGTCCAAGTTGGGTTTTTATAAAGAATTGAATTATATATACACAGGTTGAAGTTACGACCCCACCCGTAGATAAATTCTATCCAGATCTTGACGAGAATAAATATATGGAAAGATTAAGACGAAGAGGCAATTCTAGAAGGAACTGTTGGAGAGAGCATGAAAATTGAAATGAGTTAGATAAGTGAAATTATGAAGGGTATCGTAAGTTATAATCTGGCATATAAGTTGTTAAGTTAGATGTTAGTGAGTCTAGGTGAGATAGATTACTAATTTAAATGAAAATAATATAGTATAAATATTCAAATTAAAGTATAGGTAGAATAAAGACAGAACCTGAGAAACACCCAATGTAACAGTAAAAATAAGAAGCGCCTACGTCAAACAACAGCCATTTGAGCGATTGAAGATGAAAATAACTAAGACATTAAAGTAGCAGAGAGAGTAAGGAAACCTACATAAGAAGGAGCTGTGAGAGCAATGGAACTGCGTGTCATACCCCATCAATATTATTGTAGGATATGTCAAGCGCCTCACATCCAGCGCAAGTTGCCCCATAGTCCTAAGGGCGAAAACCTAATTCACAGTAATAGGGTAAAAAGTTATATCGCCAGTTGATCACCTCACAGAGCTCCTGAAAGTACTCATTATCTGAGTACAGTCCTCGAGAAGAAGTGTAATTGAGATTCCTAGAGATGATTCTAATAGAAATAATGTAAGAGTTGAGAAGGGTTTCAAAGATCTTATAGATAGAATCTAAGTGAGATCACATAGGAGCGATATTAAGTAAGTGGTAATCAAGTAGTAGACGTGACTACTTATTTACTGATAAAACTGGTTGTACATATGTTAGCGTGCTTCCTTATAACACTAGATTATGAGGATAAATAGTATGTTAGTATTATGAGACATTAAATAAATATAGTATATTGAACGTAATGTGAAAGGCCATAGCAACGTGATAAATTCCCATACTCTACTCAATAACGGGATAGTGAGTAAAATTAGCCATCAGTAGCCACTACCTGACTTATCCTAAAGTTATAGATATCTAGTGAGACCCTATAGTACCGATCTAAATGTAATTCACAGGTCAGAGGCTAGGACCCTGATTGAAGAAGAAGGAGGAGTGAGATAGATAAAATGCCTACAGAAATCATTAAGGGTTTAAGTTAGAGGGTGAAAAATAGGAGGCTAAAGAGTTGCCTTTATCTCAAGGTGGAATATAATTTAGGTCAAAAACCAAGTAATATAACCCATATCAGATAACGAATTAAAAGAGGAGAGAAAGGCAGATTTCCAAGACAAGTATTGTTAAAGAGATGTTATTATAATATATATATATTATATATTTACACCTATATTATATATATTATATATATATATATTTATATATATATATATATATATATATATATATATATATATGAGAGAAAACAATAAAAGAGAAAAAAGAAAAAAGAAAGTAAAAATAAAGGAGGAGATATAAAACACTATAAATATTGAGTACTATGAATAAATGGTATGAATGATTAAGAATTGAAAAAAAAGAGTAAAAAATTTAAGAAGTCAATCAGTGGTTACCATAACAACTGTGTCAGATGAGAGGGAATGCGTCTCCATAGATTCCGTAGGGTTCCATACGCGCTGTATGTTATTTGATATGATACATAGATAAATATACCATCACATGAGTTGTGTGAGACACTTTGGCAAATGTTTTGTGTTTGCGTTAACTCCGAATATTCCCCGTCTGTTGTCGATGAATGATAACGAATTAATGGACCTGAATATTTAGATTACCACGAACAACGACCATCATCCACCTATTCATTCTGCAAACAAAGTAACTCGAAAATGTGTAGTCAAAATTTTTTTAAAACATTTTGTGAATTACGTGTACTGAAATTTAACAAAATATTGGTTTCATATTTAATTTCTATAATATAGAATTATACAAACTCATAAAAAAAAGGTTAATAAAACATGTAATTACATATTTGTAACATTTCAATAAAATGAAGCTGCAGTAGTAATTTGCGAATGAGCTCAATAAATGCTGTCTCAGCAATATGGTTCACCCTTTGAAATTCTCGCCAAAGAAATCTTACAAGTAAGAAAATATGTGAATTCATTCATTTTTAAGTGACAAAAAAGCAAATGAAAAACGCAAAAAATTTAAAAAAATTTCAATGCGGAATGCGCCTCGCCGCCAACAAATGATGCTAATCAATATTTCAATTCTATCTACTCTAAACACTCACTACTAACAGCTACATACAAACTCTTATTTTATTTTCTCTTTAAATTTTATCAGATCTAAAGCAAGCGACTGTCAGCTTGAAAGAGTTAAAAAACAGGAAATCCTTTGGATTGCTGATGTAAATTAAGTAAAACAAATAGTCTTGCCGTCAACCAGTGGCGGCTCTAGACCAGGGCGGACGCTGGGCAATTCGTCTGGGGCCCGCGCCTTATATAGGGCCTGGCGCGCATGCAGTAGGCTGTAACAGATTTATACGTCCATACACATGGAGCTGCGCATATATATATATGTATATATAGTATATATATATATTCATAGTAATATAGATATATATATTCGCGTGATAAAGTCCATGTTATTTTTTTTAATTTAAAATTGGTTGTTAGTATTATATAAACTGAATTAGATACAGTTTTGTTTTTGATTGGATGTGTTTTCTTCTTAACTTTAATGTATTATTTATTGCATTTTTTTGGTTTTAGTATTAATTATGGTATTGTATTTATTATATCTTGTTAGGGTGATTTATGTAATTGATCAGTTTGATCGTTGTTTGGTGGGGTGTCAGTGTAGACTTTATTGGAGTTTTGGGTTATAGCTAGGTTGGTGTATTGTAGTATAGGTATGAGGAGTCAGTGGTGTATTATTAGAGTTATTGTATTTGGTAGTTGCGTTGCTGAGTTGTAGTGTTATTGTTGCTTTCGGAGTCTATTGGTATATATATATATGTATTTTGGGTATATGTATATGGGTGGGTTGTAGTCTGTTATTGTTTGTTGGTGATGTTGGTGTTGTTTAGGGTTATGTTATTGTAGGTTGGTGATGCGTGTAATTGTTGTTATTTTTGTTATATTTAGTGTTTTGCCCTGCGGTGGGACAGAGTGTGTCGAGGTTGGTGTTTGTGTTGTTATGATTCCTTAAGTTGGTTCTGGTTGGATTCGGTTTGTTGGTGGGTGTAATCTTGCTGGTTTGCGGTTTGTGTGTGGGGTGTGGTGTTGGTCATGTGTTTCGGGTTTAGGTGTTGGTGTGTATAATTCTGCGTTATTGAGGTTCGTCTTTTTGAGTGTTGTTTGTGTGTCCTTACTAAAGTCTACGTGTGTCCATTTCCGTCGAGAGTATAGACTCCTGAGGGCTGTCGATTTCCGCCCTGGACGCGGTGTGGGGGTGTGTGCGGTTGCCTTTTCAATATGTCTAGCTGTGTATCCTGGGGTGTTATGTTGTGTTCTGTTGGCTTTGACTTTCGTACTCTCGCGAGTATATTAAGTGTGTTGGCTCTTTTATAGTATATTTGTCTTCTGTGTAGTTGTGGTGGGGATGGGGATATAAGGTAATGATTTGGTTGAAATGATTTTGTGTTATATAAGTTTAATTGATGTTTTTTAATTAAAAGAAATTATTATTTATGGTTGTAAGTTTGGTTGTGTCCGAACTTTCTTGCTTATTTTTTGGTTAGTTGATTTCATGTGTTCTTAGTAATGTATGATGAAGTTTGTTTTATTGTCTTGTCTCATGGTGTGTATTTGTGGGGTTGTGTTGGGTGTTGGTTTTGAGTTTGCTTTTTGTGCTGTTGGGGTGTGTTGCTCGTAGTCAGTAATTCGATCGAGAGTGTATGTTTTAAGAAGTGGCTTTCTATATATGGTGGTCTTACGTAGGATAGTCTATGTCTTTTTTTTTTACTTTATGATATCTTCATTCGTTCTTGTATTAGGTTGTCAAGGAGGAACTATTTATAAAAATGTTTTGTAAAAGTGTGTGAGAGAGAGAGAGAGAGAGAGGGAAAAAAAAAGAATAGATAATATCATTGCGTGATAAACGTGCTAGTATAAATGTGTCTTTTTATAGTCAGTTGATGAAGTGAGGCTTAGAGTGGTTGCTGTTTTTTGTTGTGATTTTGTGTCGCGGTGTTGTGCTCTAGGAGCTTTTAAATTGGTCGAGTGAATAAGTGGTATGATGAGATGTTATTGCACTATCATTGGAGCTGTTGTGTGTGTTTCTGTTTGTAGGGTGATGGTGCTAAGAATTGGTTGCGGGGCGTGCGGTTCTTGGCCTGGCTGCTATGATATTCGTTGGATCGCCTGCCGCTTAATTCAGGAAAATTGTAATGAATATCATGCAGGTCAAGTGTTTGGCGAATTCAGGACGATCGCAGCAAGCAGTTCATTATTCTGGTTGGGTTTGGGTTTTAAGTTATGCGTCGTGATTAGTGAGTGTAATCAGTATGGTCAGATAGATAGGGAAATTATCTGGCAATTATACGGATATTGCTCTTTCAAAAAATTGGTTGTTATAAGTGAGCAGTCTTGTTTTTTTCGATTAAGAAGGTCCTGGATCTAAATTCTGGGGTTGTTCATTTGGCCTAGGTCGAAAATGTAAGAAGCGTTGTGGATGTGGTTATACCTAATTCAAAGCAAATAGTTAAATTCCTTTTTAGATTGGGCATTGTAATCTTTAAAAGGTGTTCTTTCCGAACATACTGTAAATTAAAGTTAAATAACTTTATAAAAAAAGAAATATTAGGCATTTTCTTACCTGATTATAAATATCCATATCATTATGTTCGTGATTAATGAAAATTAAACTGTTGCACTTGTACGAAGCATTAGCTAATCTGTTTTAAAGTTTGGCGGCACGTATTTCTCACAAGAAGTATAGTATGCGATGGCAACACAAGATAGTCCCGCAACATTATATACATTGGATTAGTACGTATACTTGTATTTATATATAAACTGATGAACGCAGTGTAGTTGAATTTGGTATATTAATTTAAAGACATTAATTTTAGCTTTTGTTGGTCAAAATATAATGTACAGTATTATTCAACTTTCAAGAAAATAATATTCCAAATTTAATGAGTTTTGTTTCATTTTCATTATTCTACATAATTGTTACAAAAGAACATCGAAACGGAAGAATTTGTGATATATATTCTACACTTTTCATCTTGGACTATTTTGTTAAATCGACATTCATATTAAATTTGTGTGAGTCTTGCAGATCCGGCTTTCGGTTTTGAGCGCATTCATTGTAATCCTGATATAAACATTTAAAGTGAATGTTTAGACTGGTGTGCTTCTTCTCCATGCTGTCCTTATATGTGTGTGCGCAGAAGGGCTGTATAGAGAGCTGATATGTAAGTAATTTTATTTTCAATAAGAGACTTTATTTATTTTTTAATGCTTATTATTACGATTTCAATTAAACTAACATTATCTTTTTGATATTGTTGGTTAAATTTGTTTTATTATTCATGCAATAAGTGGCCAATTCGATGTTTTTAGAGTAGCATTTCAAGTCGCTTGTTATCTAGAAATTCATTGCTTCAAGTAATTATTATATAGTCTTAAGTGAATTAAGTAATGGAAACATGGTTTCATTAGATGCGTCTATTTAAACGATGGACGCCTAATATCGTGAGAGAAGATATAATGAAAGAATTAAATAAATTAGAATAATCTCGATATCGATCACTTGTCTGTGTGTACTATGAAACTCACTGGAAAAGAGAACAGTTTTAGCTGGTCGGGTTCAGCTATGCACTAGTTTACATTGCCTTAGAAAAATGCTCAGGCATGTCTCAGATTTGGTGTATGTTTTGTGAACCGCTAGGCCTCAGTTTCTGGGAATTCTTATAAGAATGTACTTTGACAGAATTTCTAAAGTTGGCAATTATTTAGAGACACGTTGAGTGAACTGGCCTGGTCACTCCAGTAAGGAGGGTTCGCGCTATTAAATTAAAGTTAATCTAACCTATAAGCTTAAATATTTTTAGATAAAGAAAAATTAACTCTACGCTGCATATAGTAATGCAGGATGAAAATTAAGTTTTTAAAGTCGATAGATTTCCAATTATTAAATACTTGGAGGTTGCTTGTAAGTAATATAGGCTTTCAAGGTGAGGTGTTATGACAGTGTTGCGTTATTGCTGAGTGTTATGGCCTACTATGGATAGGAGTGTCCATCTCTGAGTATATGGTGTGTCAAAAACATAGAAAGTAAGTATAAGCGAGGAGTTTAAGGAGGCTAGAGAAGGGTTTAAGAGTTCTTAACTCAGTAAAAGATAGATAGACCTATTGGACGGCTAGGTCCTTGGTAATGTCAGGAAGTATATAGGGTTAAGGCCCATAGCTTAGAAATAAAATGAGACGTTAGTCATAAGTTTTCTTAGAACGTTCTTCTATATTTTTAATAAGTGCAAATAATATATGTTGGCTACTTTTATAATTTAATGTTAAATAGTTACAAATAAATATACTTTACTCAAGAATAATGGTATATACTTAACATAGTTAGCAATAATGGCACAAAATAAGATAAGAGATATATAAGGCTCACTTTAAAACTTAATTGACCTGCTCCGTGTTTGCAAGTGCCGTCGTTTTTAAGGATTCATA
This sequence comes from Trachelipus rathkii, assembly GCA_015478945.1. Taxonomy (NCBI): domain Eukaryota; kingdom Metazoa; phylum Arthropoda; class Malacostraca; order Isopoda; family Trachelipodidae; genus Trachelipus; species Trachelipus rathkii. The sequence continues at coordinate 2,080 of JABUQX010051701.1, read as the reverse complement.
AAACACGCCTTTTAGGCGTGTGGCTTCAAAGAGCTAGTTTTTGTCCAAAAGCCGAAAAAGTCTCGTATATTCTTAGTCGGAAAAAACCGTGCGTGACCGATAGAAAGATAATCCTTAAATTTTTGGGTTACTAGTTTTGAAATCCCTTTTAGTCTTTCAATAAAAAGTCATTAATTCTAGGTCATATGGAAGAGTTTAGATTCAAAGGGTCTGAATAAATATTCTTTACAGTTACACTCGGGCTGAACTTAATAGAAGAGTATCGTTGTTGCTGAGAGGATATGAACACAGTTATAGAATTGATAAGAATATGCTTGTTTGCGTTTATTGTCTGCTCTAGTTCAAGTCAAGAATTACTAAGGGAGTAGGCTGTGTTCAAGTAGTGCATAGCATTTTTATAAAACAAATTCTCATCCGATGGGAGCAACATTAATATAAATATCAATTAAAAAAGATAGTCCAAGTTCACGAGCGATAATGGCCGGAGATTTATTCTACGTTAATCAAGATATAAGTTTCATATGCTAATTAGTGAGAACCAATCTTAAAGTTATTAGTAGATTATTCTCAAAGAGATCTAATGCGTATTGTGAGTGTCAATATATGGGTCTAAAAATGTATATACTATGGATTCCAGTTAATGTGAACATTGAAATAAAGGTTATTTCAATGTATAATATATTGAAGCAGGTCCAATGGTTTTAATAGATTGTAAAGTCAAAAATAAATTGACATGGAAACCGGAGTAAATACGACTTCAAAAGTAAAAGGTATTTTATCTTTTGAAAGCCATGTTTTTGTGTTGATATTAATCAAAAAACAGATTGTTTGTAAAAACCAGAGTAACCAATAAAATGAAATAGGGAGTATATAAACTTTGAGCATTGTGGGTGCAGGTTCCGGTTTAAATCAGATTATTGGTAAAAAGGTTATGTAGAAATTCTTTTTTTTTTGTTTTTTTTATTTCTATATGCAGTCCCTCTCCACGCAAAACAACAAAGAATTCTTTTTTTTAGGAAGCCCGTTTAAGAAAACTTAAATATGTTTCAATAAAGATTATTTTACTCGTCTAATGTTTTTTTATTTGGTATTTCAAATAAATAAAAAAAACCCATTCTAGGCTAATAAAGAAAAGAAAGTGACTACACATATGCAAAAGGTTATGTAAACCTCTATCAGACAACAGCCAATAATGAATGTTTAATAAAACATGATATGTTAATGGTAACGTAAGTAATATTTTTTATAAATGAACTTTTAATTAAACTTAAAATATGCAAATAGATGGGTCCATTACAAAATGCATATAAGGCAAAAGATGTTTATAATAAATAACAGAAAAAAGCACGGATGGTATGTTGTGTAATTAAACATCAGATAGACTATGTAGTAGCCATTTCAAAATACCACCAGTAGGTGTAATCAAATATTAGTTAATAAAACAATTTTTTTTTTTTTTTTTTTTTTGTTTTATACAAGGCTTGTATGGCCCCTAAGTATTAAATATAGAGTTGGTAATTCAAATAATACGGTTCGTCATGTTTAAATCGCGGCCATATGACAGCGTGATTCATAAAGGGGAAAAGACATGGCATGAAGACTATCACTGTGAAATTGTTTAAAAAAACCAAAGGCCCAAATAATTGAGATGTCAACAGGCCAAACCTATATTATCTTGTCAATGTAAGACTGATGTTTGATAAAAGCCTCAAAGGCAATAACTGAAAGGAATGACAAACATGGGCGCTCAAATGGTTAAAAAGTAGCTTCTAAAGACTGCTTTCTAGTAAGCCAAGAGGGCAAATAATGGGAATGGACCGAAACATATATAATCAGCGTGCAAGCGTCAGTAAATGTTTAATCAAGCCGAATGAGGCCAATTCGATGTTGAAGGACCAAAGCATAATAAATGTTATGGGGTCATGAAAATGTTTAAAAAGCCAAAGCCAAATACTGTTGGTAACGAATGGTAACTTAAAAATCTAAATGCAAGGTACATCGTGATGATTCTGCTAACAACAAAGCTCCAATAGGCCAATAATGGAAGGACTCAAACAGTAATAATATCTAACTGTCAAGG
>JABUQX010051700.1:22500-48816 GCA_015478945.1 Trachelipus rathkii | reverse complement strand
CCATTTACACACCTCTACCAATCTTCTCCAAACTCCCTCTCATATTGCCACAAAAAAAATTCATCCCGCTTATAATAAGGCCAGGCTGCTCGCCCACCATTCTCTTCCATTTACCATTATTCAAACAGCTTTACTCCCATATACCATACCATATATAAATTAAATAACCAAGGAGACATAACCATGACCCCACAACACTCATTAATAATAAACCAAACAACATCAGCTCCATTTATTTTCACGCACACGCTTCACTGAATTTTCATGCTATTACCGTTTGATTCCATCAGAAGTCCAAGACCACCAACAAGACAACATCACTTTAACATCTGCCACAGAGGCCTTCGCGTATTAATTCCTGTTCAACGTCTGTTTGTAAGTGTTCATAAAACCTAAATACAATTTATTTTTCTTCTCTCTCATCTCTCTCGAAATCGATTTTCTCAAATGTGGAAATTTGATCTCACCACATTTGTTCTAGCTACTTTTAAATAACACCTGTGTCCTTCACAAATATACTCTCTCAGTCATCTTCAACGCGACTCTATCAACCAAAATAAACCAGCAATATTTCTTCCCTACGAACAGCCCAATAAACTAATCCTATATAGTAGTTCTACCAGTTCCCTGGTAGTTATCCCTATTACCGATATATATGAAGGTTACTATTACTGGCTCTCCGCCTCCGAATCCTTCTAGGGTGAATAAAATACTGCCTGATAAATTTATTCTTTTGATAACACATCTTCCCATAATCAGATCAAGTCTCCACCAGTCTCGCTCCTCCATTCTACTTTGATGAGTGATTCACCAGGTGCCTATCGCATCTGCCTTTCTCTATGCATGGCACTTGTGTGCTACTCACAGTAAGTTTGCTTTCCCCCTCATCCATTTGCAGCTCCTCATCTGATCCTAATTCTCATAGTTATCAATATTTTATCTTAATTAATTGCATGTAAACTGGACTGGACAATTCTCCAAAATTACCATTTTTTTTTCTTGCCCTTAACTGCGAGTGCCGTGATAATTCACTCGAAACTATAGACGCACTGCATCTGGCACACATTCCACTATATATCTCTTCGATTTACTACCATGTTTATTGCAGATGTTCCAAATGTTTCCTCCAACACTCGCTCACAATTCCATTTATCCCTTAGAAAGCACCATCAATTCATTCATTCTACGCAGATTTTCCCTTACTCTCATTTTACTTAGACTTTCCAGTGCTTCCTTTAAACTTCCCTTGGTAAAAGTCCCCATATTTTAAGCGGGGTTTCTTTCCGAAAAACTGATTCATTCTACCCCCTCATTTTGCCTATTACGTATAAAATTTCAGTTTCCTTTTTTCTTCCCTCACCGTATGTTATAACCAGTACACACCTTTCTTTTGGTCTAAATCCCATTCTAAGCCGCTTTTTACCTACTTTGTCTGCCCGACAAACCCAGCGACTCACTAACTCTCATAGATCAGACCGCGCGTATATCATGCTATTTACCGTCGATGTTCATGCATCGACACGCTCCGTTATAGGCTCTCTCGCCATCATGTAGATCTTCTTCCTCAACCGGCTCTCCATCTGTATCACATGAGAGCATGTTGTAGCAGACACTCCCTCCTTCTTCACGAATATATCGTCTCTCAGCCAGATTCCTGCGCTTCTCTATCCAGTGAGAGCTGTATATATACTCTCCGCCTGGTCTCCTCTACAAGAATTTATATATATGTATCATGCGCATCGACTCTAAGTCGAGTAACAACACGATCAACACATATAGTCACTACTAATAATATACCTAGAATTTGTTTCCAAGCTCTAATTTCTTGCTCTCCACATAGCTTTCAACTGATTATTCTTTCAAGTGGCTCTCCATGTTTTATCCTGCTTATAATCCTGGTTCATTTGACTTCCCTCACTCCTCAATATCTTCCCATCCCCACTTCCTTCCCGATATCTCTTTCCTCTCCAATCACGCCCTACTAACTTCTCAACTTAATGTATACATTAAACAAATAAATATATATATACTAACTATATATATATATATATATATTATATATATAACATATTATATATATATATATATATATTAATATAATATATATAAATATATATATATTATTATATATATATACTATATATACTTATATTACTGATACTTCTGGCCCCTGGCCCACCTACAATCTGGAGAGGCCACGACTGCATGTTTCCATGAGAACGGGCACCTCTCTCTGGGCAAGTGCAGTCTATATATAGCTCCCCTGTCCGTATTCGAGCCTCCTCTCCTCAATCAGGCCAGAGCAGGCTAGTGAGATATAATATTCTAGCACACAAGCAAGGCGGCTATGGGGGCGCGCTTGTCCCGTGATCCATACTATTACCGAAGACTAAGCGGCGCCAGAAGGACAAGTGGTCAGCGCGGCTCTCACTGCAACGAACACTGCTCAACTGGGCTCTCTAACTCGTTGACAGACCTCGTATGAATTAGCGAACCACAGGCAGCACTACCTCTAATAGTAAGCGGTCCTTGATTCAATCATCGAGAGCTCCACACACAATCATGTAAAGGTACCCATGCAAAATTGAATACGACGCGGCACAGGACTTTTGCGGCCAAATAAACACCTGGTATCTTCGCGAGCTAAAATCTCCGTACTCTCAAACCGTAATCGGGAACTCATCATCCGCCCGTGTAGACGAAAGCTTCTAGTTCTCGAATACATAAAGATAACCCATCCGCTGCTAGCGACCATACAAACGTAATAACTTCTCGACGCCAAGTTTTGGAGTATGCTTTCGCTGTACTTGGTGACCCTGACTGCGCCGGGCGACGGTCGATTTGGTCAAGACACTGGAACTCGTAGCGCTCGCTCTAGTGTTCCCTATTAGGGGAAAGTGTTTGAGGTGGGTGATGTTTATAATTTGTTATCTGGGGGCGTTTGTAAGTACGTGGTTAGTGAGCCACCCTTAACAATATTCGTGCATTAATAAAGAACGTCATCGCTTCACGTTTCACACGCCTGACCCATCCCCTTTGGCCCATTCCGCTCACTCCCTCTGTATGTTCACAACAGTGACAGTGCTGTACGTTCGACGTAATGCTCATACGGATGTCGTCTCCAACTCATCAGGCGCAGGCCTATGTCGTATGTGGGGGGTTTTGGTACGGTACTGTTAGTTAGATGTTGTCTCTATGGACTATTAGTGAAGAGCGATGATCTATTGGAGGGGGAGGGGAATATATTGTAGATGTCATTTATAGAAATTTAGCTGGCTTGAGGAGCGGTGAGGGGATTTTACGGTCTGGTCGGGAAGCGGTTGGAAAAAGAATATTTAGGTGACGATGGGTGGGATGGATTTAGAGTTTTTTTGGTAGAATTTGAGTGCCCACCATCTCCAGGTGGGTGGAGATAGAAGATGTAAGTCTCGTCATGTAAATGTTGGATGTTTTGGTACATCCAGTGATAATTCTGAGGCCGTGTTTTGTGTGATTTTTTAATTTTTTTCGTGGCGTAGATTTGACAGTCAGGGAACATGCGGGGGGGGGAAGCATGAGTTGTATATCTGTTTACTGAGGAGTGTTGTTCTTATAAGGGGTGCGTAATGGAGTGTTTCACTGTCCACTGAAGTTTGTGTTGGGATAGGGTTCAGAGGTGGTATTTAGTTTCCGTTGGCGTTTGATGACGAGTGATGTTGGTCGTCGATGGGGGCTGGGGGTTGGGAGGAGAAGAAACGGTCAGTGAACGCGTTCCCGTTGTGAGCGTCATAGTCAAGTCCTTAATATTTTTGGGTTTTGTTTAGGGAGAGTAGAGGCATTGTTGGTTCAGGACAGGAAAAACCTACTTGGGGTTAGGAGTGAGTTGTGGCAGGTGCAGGTTGGTTAGGAGGGGAGATGCGAAGAGGAATTCTTTGCAAAGCTTGTAATGTCGGCGGTCTTTCTATTGAAGAGTAACCAAGTTCTCTAATGGTTTTGTAAGGGATTCTTGGGGTGTTGGATGAAGTAAACCTATATTACGGTCTGGATGTCGGTAAAAATGAGGCTGATATTCATCTGCAGTTATGTTGATGACGTTGAGAGACTGCGTGGGTAGGGTAGGATGGACAGGTCAGCTGTGTTAACAAAAGATGGAAGAGAATGGAAACGGAAGTAGAGAATGCGCGCCCTGTGGTACGCCGTTTTGTAAGTTTAATGGAGGTGGGAGAGCATGTGTTATGTATGGAGAACCTTAGGCAAAACATGTCTGTAGGGAAATTAGATTAGGCCAGAGCCATTTTTTGTCACGTTCTTCTAGGGGGGGGACTTGAAGATTTTGAATGAGATATGTGATATGTTCGGGACATTGTCAAAGGCCTTTATTGATGTCGTTTCGTTGCTGTGAGAGATGTGGTGGATCTATGGAGATGGAGATGGTTTGGAACACCATTTCGATGATGTCGTTGGGTGAGGATGGTTAAGGGCTGGCAGTTGTGGAGTTGATTTCTTTTGTAAAGCCATGTGTGGGAAAAATTCTGGCAAGGGTGCTCTCTTGATTAAGGTATTAGTTTCTCCAGCAGTTACTGCATGGAGGGAGAGGTAGGAAGATAATTGGGCAGGTCAAGGAGGAGGTGGGGAGTTGGGGGGTCTTTTTTTTTAGGGTGTTAAGTTTTGGCGGGATTATGAATGCTTGTTTCCAGAATTGAGGGTATTATATATTATATATAGTATATTATAATTATATATATTAATTATATGTTATATATTATACGTATTATATAAATATTCATGAGGTATATTATAGCTGATTTATACTATTCTATAGATACTATATATATATATTATAATATATTATATATTATGTGAAATATATATATATTTAGAAAAGAGAGAAGATTTTTAGAGAATAGGCTTTCTCGAAGATATATTAATTGATGAGGAACTGAAGCAGAAATATCAACTGGAGACGAAGAGAGAGATTCGAGGAGATTATTATGAGAATTTATTATCTAATCTATTGAAATATTAGAGATATTGAAGTAGATCATTGATTGTACATGTTTAGTTAGGAGAATGTGATATTGAAATGAATTTAAATAAAATTGAATTGATTATGGGAGAATTGAATTATTGAGATGAGAGATATATAGTATATGTGAGATATTGATTCTATATGAAATTAAGATTTAATTATTATATTATTATTATTAATTATATTTGAGAGATAGTATAGGAGTAGAAGAGATAGTTATTATGAGTCAATGATGAATTGATGAGTTATTATTATTATGTGTGATGGATATAATATTTAGACGCTGAGAGAAAGTGTGGACTATTATTGATAATTATTTATCTAATTTATATTCATATATTATGTATAGTAAGAGAAGTATTGAGATATTAGGAATTGTGAGTGTGGATTATTTCTGAGACGTATTATCATAGGACTGCTGAGTGATAATATATGACTGTAGATCGGAGAGAGAGTCGTAATTTAAAAAAGAAATTTCAATGAGGGAAAGGAAAAAATAATGTTTTTCTTTCCCCATACTTTTATTGTCAAATTAGCTGTTATCACTAATATATAGCTAATTATACTTATTAATTATTATATATACTACGCCTCATTAAGTATTATAATATTATGTATATATATTATTATAATATTAATTATTATTATAATTTATTAATATATAATTATATATATAGATATTTAGAATTATATTATATTTATTATTTTATAATATATTATACTAATTTATTTATATAATATTTTAAATTATTATATTTTTATACTATATTAATTATATTATAATATAATTAATATTTAATATTATATTATATATTATTATGATTTAATATTATATATTTTACTTTACAATATCTTTTACTCAAGCCACTCCCAGGAGGGTCTCAAGACCCGAGTTACTGTCATTGGATTATGTATGCTCTACTAGATCGTCTTTAATTTAATCTCGGTACAATCACCTCTCCCATCATAAATACTTGCACAACTCCATTTTCTCCTTCAGCCTCTCTGCTAATGCAGAGCCGGACAAAATTTTACTCCCTAGTATAACGTAACTTCTTCCACTGACGATACTTCTCGTCGGAGTCAATTTAATTTTCCCATCCCCCCTCTTCCAGTTAGGTCTTTCATCTCTTGTCGCTCTTCAGATATGTCTCACGAGAACGACTCCCACGTACTACCTATTCTTCCATCTCTAAACGTTCTCCATTAGGGACCAACAATTGTGCTCCTCTTACTCTATTATGCTCTCCGAAAAGGTTCGGTCGCTCCAATACGATCCGACTCAAATATACTCACGAACTAGTACTTCAGTCGGTAGTTCATGACAGCCTCCCTTCACTCCTTCCAGAACTTCTTGCGTCTTATCATATTCATTTGCGAGTTCCTCATCGTGTCCCTCTCTGTACTCTGTCTAGTCTTCGCTCTCCGTCTCGTAATTTCTTTTCTCTCCACATACTGTGGATCATCACGCTAAGAACGCAAGAAATGATAATTCTACTCCTCGTTACGTGAGACCGCTATCCATTTGCTTTCAGTCAGCAGGTACCTCTCCAATGATCTCTGGAGCTTTTGCTCCACTTGAAGACTTGGTTATATTGTTGCAGATTATATAATTCTTCGCCTGCGTGACACGTCTTAAACGACCACCATCTCTAAATGGCATACAAACCTATTTGCACACATATTAACTTTCCACATCTTCATTGCATTTTCTATCAATCTTTGCAAGTATACTAGCTGATACTCCTGCTCTTACTGCTCCCCAATACTGAGCTATCCTGCTTGTGATATCTTGTACATTTCCTCCCCTCTCTTCCAAATACTCACCCAAATATTTTAACTTTCCTCCACCAACATCTTTATCTCAGTCCCCTTCACCTCTATTCTCAACTCTCTCGGTGGTTGGTTCTTTTCTCTACTTGACTGCCTAATCTACCCGTCTTTTTTCTCTGTGTTACATAGTCTTAATAGCACGGCCTTCTCCTCGCCTGTTACTTGGCAAAACTTATCCACTATCTCTCTCAACCAGTCTCCCTTCTCAGGAGTCCAGCCAACACGCTCAAGTCATCGATAAGCCCATGAAAATTATAAATAATCACTATAAAACGAGCTCCAAATAAATCTCCGATGTTGCTATTCTTCTTCAACATCTTGCTTTCTCAATCTTATCCATGATACGAATTATCAAACTCAAAATATAAGATATATTTTTTAAAAAAAAAATAGTTCAACATGGCTGACAACAAACGTTTAATATCATTGTTTTAACCACCTAAGGTCATAGCTACATTAGTCGCTCTACCTAGAACACCAAACATATACTTAATTACTCAAATTCTAGGTTTATTTATACATACATTTACGTTCCATATTAATACGTACCAAAAAACAATAAATCTTACCTCTAACAGTGAGAGCTCCTAATACTTCTCAGAAAAACTCGCCAACTTTATTATTAGCTTCTAGCTATGCAATTATTTCTTTCTCTTCTTATCCACTCTCACTCTCCTGTGGTGCCCCAAATACGCCTGCTGCATTACAAAATTGAGGTAGGATGTACAAAGGGGTATTGTTAAATTTAAATTCCCATTATCCTTTTTACCATAAAGAAATTTTCAGATTGCAACAATCGAATTAATTGTTGCGTGATCTGTTTTATTTGTCTTTATACAGCGTTACGCTACTTCACTCCCATTGCATATGGCGTATCTACTACTTAAATGCTCAACCTTTTGTTCTCATATAAACTCTCATAGTTTTTACCCAGCTGGTATTCATACATAGAACGATGCCACTATAGTTTATGTTACAGTCTCCTGTGTCGTTTGTTGCTACTCGTTAACTTATATTTGTACCACCTATAATTGACTTTCCTCATCCTTCGTATTTGCTCTAGTTCATGAATCTTGCGAGTTCCTTTCTTCATTCCAATCAGATTATTATGGAAGATACATATTTTTAATAATTATTATACTATATATATGTAGACACATTATTTGTTCTAAGATATGCAACTGTTATTGCCGTAAATTTTCAAATTATAATTTGAATTATATTATTACCTTTAATTATACTCTAGAGCCTTATTCGATGAACTATCAGCTTTATATTTATATAATAATATTATATATATATATTATATTATATGATATATATAATTCAAATACTAGTTTTCCAGGATAAATACTAGTGGTATATTTCCCCATTTAACATTAATTTGTGATATTGTGGTGATCCAGATTAATATAGAATATAGAGTAGATTAATGTTGCCTGGCAAAAAATTACACTTTTTTGAAATATAAAAATAATATCCAAACAAACTACATAATAATCCATCTGATAATCCACCTTATCCACCTAATAATCCACTCCTAACTGATCTAACCCAACACATTTTCACAGGCTTCAGCTAAATTCCACCCTCACAACATAGTCTCCTTGTAGCAATAGACATCAAGAAAGCATTCAATACAGTCCCCAGTCACCTTTTAATAGACAAAATTTTAAACACAAACATAACCATCAAAGACAAAAAAATAATAATAGCAAATTTCCTATCCAGTTATGCAGGTAGAGTCATCCAAGGAGACAACTCCTCCCATTCATGCAAATTATATAATGGAATCCCCTAGGGAGCAATCTTTCACCTACACTCTTTAACCTTTTTATGCATGACCTCCCTCATCCCATTTCCCCTTTCACAAAAATTAATAGTTATGGATGATCTAACAATCACGGCTCAAAATCCTTTTATAAATATAACATTCAGAGAACTGCAACAATATATAAACTTACTGAAACAATGGCTAAAAACGAATATTAAGACATCATGGATGTATTATGTCTCCATGGCTATTTAATTTGTACATGGATTGGATGATGAAAGAATTGAAAGAGATGGTGGCATGGGAGGATGTTAGAATGATGGAGATTGGTATAGAGTGGTTTATGCCTTGCTTATTGCACGCAGATGATTTGGTTTTTGTTTGGTGAATCTGAAGAAAGTTTGAGAAATTAATAGAGTGGTTTGGCAAGGTATGTAAAAGGAGAAATTGAAAGTAAATGTAGATAAGAGCAAAGTAATAATAGTGGTAAGGAAGGAGAATCTTTAGTGTGAAGTCATGTTGGGTGAAAGGCAACTGGAACATGTATTCAAGTTTAAATATTTAGGCTATTTATTGGATGAAAAGCGAACAGATGATGCCGAGTTTAGTAGGAAACTTGCTAGTGGTAAGAAGGTGGCTGGTGCAATTAAGTCTTTGATGAATACAAGGGGACTAAATCAAGTAAATTTGGGTGTCACGGGGGTTCCTCCGACCCTATTTACATATTTACCCATTTTTAGAGGGCTCAAGCCGATGGGGAACAGAGGGGGGGACGTTTTATACCCCGGAGGGGTGGAATAAGTATAGTATAGATCAAATGTGCAGTCTGTTCAGATGGATAACCTTAGTGGGCTTGTTAGGGTTGAGATGATTTGATAAAATGGAGAATGAGTATATTAGGAAGTTCCGTGGTGTGATGGAAAGAATAAATGAGAGTGTAATAAAGTGGTTTCATCGTTTGAAAATCATGAATTTTATTCGATTGGTTAACCAGTTGTATAGTGGTGAGTGTGTTGGAAAGCTACCGACTGTGTGACCTAAGGTAAAGTGTATTTAGTCAGTAAAAAGGTGTCTGAAGTGTAGGAATGTGACTTTAGAACAAACGAGAAGAACGGTGCAAAATAAAAATAAGAGTGATGGGCTTAGTTTCGTGAGGGGGGCATAATTGTGGGCCTGTCCCAGTTGACGAACAATGACAATGATGAGATACCACAATGGGGGTCTTTCCCAGTGTGTGTGTAGCTCTAGGGTGGATTTTCGCTGCCACGGGCACGCACGCAAAGGGTATGAGAGGAAAGGATTGAAAGGTGGGGTGCTTTTTTTTTTATTTTTTACTTAGCTCATGTTCTTAGAAGCCGTCGGGAGGTGGTAGTGGTGGTGGTGTTGATTATTATTATTATTAACTACCTTTTAACGTGCTTTATCCCCTATGCAAGGGGTAACACGGGGGGACCACAGGAATTCGAACTTTAAGGCCGGCTATCCCAAACCAGCGCCACCAACGTGTTCAGTCGAGTTTTTTAATTCTTGCCCCCAGGTAGATAAAACTCCAGCCGCTAGACGGAGGAATTTGACCAGCGTCTCTCGGATGAAGAGCGGCGACTGCAACCTCCTGCGCCATAATTATTATTATTATTCTTTCTTTCTTTCTTCACCTTCCTCTTGCCCAAGATTGGGGGTAAGGTGCTAGTAGGCACGAAATCGAGAAAAAGAAGGAAAGGCAGTAGGAGAATAGACAAAACGTCGAAGAAGCAAAGCCTCCAGTCCTTATCCGCCCGTACCTTGTACGTTAATTGAATTGATAGTGGCAGAGCGCTCGTTAACATATGCAGAAAATCCACCACTAAAAGAGGCATCATGGGAAACTTCAGTTAGTGGCAGCTGGAGAGGCCCGTCGCGGAGTACGGAACCGTCAACTATGGTAATCGTCATGTAAGAGGTTCATGCCCCAGCTGGCCCAAGATGGAGCACGAACCATGCGCGCCATGAGCAAAACCATCGCCATCTCTCCTCCATATCACCGACCTTATTCCTCGTCTGGCCATAGGCTCACAATTTCTCTCCTTCAAGCACATTGCGTTCACGACGATCTGAGATCCACTTTAATCGTTATACGGTACTGCGTCACCAAGCCGAGTTCGCATTTCCAACAGCACTTCTCCAGCTATACATACGCGCTGAGGTAACGCAACGACTTTCATTCATGCTATGACTTCACATTGAACCAACATCTCAACATATTTATGTTATTAGATCACTATTTACCCCTTTCTTCACACCACACGACTCTCAATATATTCATTCATCACCTTTATTATCTCTTTTCACGACCCCTAGGCATGCCCCTAAAGATTGTGCCATCTGAAACACATTGAACTTTAGATTCTATACTTCTTATTCCAGACCCATAGTCTCACTACTAAACATTAAATCAGGTAACAACATACCCTCATGTAGACCTAGCGCCTCAAGACTTAGTCCCTTGTACATTCACCAACGTTTAATTGCACCAGCCACCTTCCTGCCATTCACAACTTTCCTACTACAACTCTGCATCATCCGTTCCCTTCTCATCCAACACATACCCTAAATATTTAATAATAATTATTATTATTATTAATAATGATTATTATTATTAAATAAATTATTATAGTTTAATTAAAATATAGTTACTGCGTATTATGTCATTATTAGTGTATCTATTATTATATATTAATGTGATTAGTTATTATTGATTATATGATAGTTAATCATTAATTATAAGTTAGTTATTATTATAGTATATAACTATTATTATTATTATGTATGTATGTATTAAATTATTATTTTTTACTTATCATTCTTAGAAGCTCGTTGGGAGGTGGTGATTATTATTATTATTATTATTATTATTATTATTATTATTATTATTATTATTATTATTATTATTATTATTATTATTATTATTATTATTATTATTATTATTATTAGAGTCCAGAATGGGTTGAAAAACGAACTTTCATTCATTACACTCGTCCTCCTGTCGAAGGTGAATATGTGGTTGGGGCTGTTGATGCCTGGGTCGAACAAATGGAGTTCCTTTTATCTGATCTGACGTGGCTACTCGGGCTTCCTTACCATAAGTAAGTAGTGGTCTCATAATAACATGAGACTAGTTTTAAACTAATTTTATTAAGTACCTGTATGTGTAAACTAATTTTATTAAGTACCTGTATGTTTTACTTTTCATTCGAAATGCTTAATTTGAAAATTTTATGAAAATTTATGAAAAATTATGTATTATTATGTATGTATTAATTATTAATTAATAATTAATTTATTATGTATGTATAATTATGTATTATGAAAGTTTTGAAGATACAATCACCATTTTTTACTCGTATATGAATGGAGTGGTAGTTAGGGGGGGGGAGGAACAATATACATAATAAGGAAAGTAGGACACCTAACCTAATGAGATTTCTTTTGTAACTGATTTGTTATGCGGAGAAACCTCATTGAAAAAGAAAAAAGATATTTATAAACATTTTGTTGGCTAGTTATACTGAAGTGAATTTTTTTTCATGATTTTTTTTTTGTCTTTTTGATGGATCAATAAAAAAAACTGACTTAAGTTAATTTATTTTGTTTTTCTTTTCTTTCTGCCAAAGATTGTTAACAATTTTTATTAGCCACAAATAAGAGGAGAATGTAATATAGGAATGTTTTTGTGTTTGTTTATTAATGATGAAAGTGTTTATGGCAGTACTATTAAAACTATATAGCTTGCTATTGCTCTTCTTATTTTTCTCAATCTTATCGTTATTATTAATATTAATTGGTTCAACATGTTTTATACAAAACTAAAGTATATTAGTTTAGTATATATATATACTAACCATGATAAATGGCGAGAAAAAAGAAAAAGAATTAACTGTCATACATATAAAAGTATACAAACAAACATCACTTCTTTTGCTATGCTAATCAGGCTTCAGATTCGAAGGGTTTTGGGCAGGGCTGCGGAGTCGTAAAATAAATTTTTTGACTCCGACTCCGACTCCTTAAATTCAAATTTGGATTTTCGACTCCGACTCCGACTCCACTTAAACAAAAATTTACGACTCCGCCTCCACTTAAACAAAAATTTTCGACTCCGACTCCAGCAGTCAAATTCAAAATTTTGACTCTGACTCAGCTTAGTGCTTACAAAGTTACAATAAAACTTTTTTTTTTGTTTAAATATTTTTTTTTCGCTTGCTTTTGAGAATAAAAAATATACCACTTTTCAAATGAATCTAATCTCCAAATGATATACGGTAAAATACCGTAAAGACTAGAGGTGTAGCAGATATCCGCATCCGCATAATTTTTCTCTACCCGCATCCGCATTTGCCTACGCATCCGCATGAATTTTTTTGCAGATAGCGGATAGTATTCATTTATGAATTATGAGACTAACTGTTCCTCAACTTTCTGTAACGCAACGTTGGAATAGTAGTTGGTACATACATGGGAGAAATAAATGAAGCTGTCTCCCTTATGCTTCGAACAAACACAAAGGTGAAAGGCTTGACAGGTGATGATAATACGATTTTAGGTAATTGTATTACTCTTCTTAAACCGTTTGAAGAGGTAACTAAGACTATTATCTCAGAAAATTCTTGTTTGCCAGACGAGATTCCTCTAGATGCAACGATGAAAGCTGTGCTAAATGCTGCTATTAAAAGTAAGGGACTTTCAAAGGTGACAGAAACACTAATGCTGGAAATAGATAATAGATTTCAAAATCTGCAAAACGATTACGCATCTGCAATAGTAACTTTTCTGGATCCTAGATACAAAACCAAATTTCTTGAACCACGTGTTTCACAACGGGTTAAAATTTATTTAGTATGCCTATGTGATGAAATGCTGCTAAAGCCAGAAATTTCACCAGCCAATAAAAGGAAAAGATTGCAGAAACAGACACACATTTACTATCTGTTAGCGAAATTGCAGAATCCATGAACGTTCTTTTGGCTTCTAGCAGCGATGAAGAGTCTTGTTCAGAGGTGTCAAAGGACACTCTGTCATTGATCGAAGATTATCAAAAGCGAAAACTCTTGAAATCGGATAAAGATCCATTGGTTAGATGGCGTGATAATTGTAAAAGTTTTTTACATCTTGCAGAACTCGGCAGGGAATACTTAGCATGCCCTTCAATAAGTGTAGCTGAGCATCTTTTCAGCGATGCAGATCTCATTTACGAAGAAAAGAGAAGCAAACTCTCCCTTTAAAGGGCTCAGAAGCTTTAGTTTTTTTAAACATAATTTGAGAATTATTAATTTCAAGTATCATTCTACATATAACCTTTTTTTCAAATGGGTTGAGGCTGGGGAAAGAGATTGGTGGGGCGCAAAAGAGTTGGGTCCATATCTCGCAATCTGGTACCACAGGTATATATATATATATATATATATATATATATATATATATATATATATATATATATATATATATATATATATATATATATATATATATATATATATATATATATATATATATATTTATATATATATATATATATATATATATATATATATATATATATATATATATATATATATATATATATATATATATATATATATATATATATATATATATAATGGGTAGGGTGAGAAAGTTGAAGAATGGTAAATCTGCAGGTATAGATGAAATTACTAGTGAAATGATCAAGAGCGGAGGCGAGATGGTGATTGATTGGATTTGGTAGTTGTGTAATAAAGCGTTTATGGAGGGTATAGTTCCAAGGGATTGGAGGAGAGCGGTAATAGTACCCTTGTATAAGGGTAAGGGAGAAAAGGGGAACTGTAGAAATTATAGGGGAATAAGTTTATTGAGTGTTGTAGGGAAGGTATATGCTGGTATTTTGGTCGAAAGAGTGCGTCGAGGGACTGAGGGACTGATTGGTGAAGAACAAGGTGCGTTTAGGAGTGGTAGAGGATGTGTGGATCAAATCTTTACATTGAAACAAATGATTGAGAAAATGAGGGAGAAGAAGAATAAATTGTATTTAGGTTTTATGGATTTGCAACAGGCGTATGATAGAGTTAATAGGGAAGGTTTATGGCAGGTGTTAGTGATATATGGTGTTGGTGGTAGGCTTCTGAATGGAATCAAAAGTATGTATGACGATAGTGAAGCGTGTGTAAGAATAAATGGTGTCAATGGTGATTGGTTTAGGATTAATAGCGGAGTAAGACAGGGTTGTGTTATGTCTCCTTGGTTATTCAATTTGTATATGGATGGGGTTATGAAAGAATTCGAGGTGGGGATGGCAGGAAATGGTGTTAGAATGATGGAAAATGGAGTTGAGTGGAGGGTTCCTTACCTATTGTATGTGGATGATTTGGTTCTGTGTGGCGAATCTGAAGAGAGTTTGAGAGGATTGGTAGAGAGATTTGGCAGGGTGTGTAAAAGGAGGGGCTTGAAGTAAACGTGGATAAGAGTAAGGTTATGGTTGTGAGTGAGGACAGTCCTCAGTGTGAAGTTATGTTAGATGGTGAGCAGCTGGAACAAGTGTCTGAGTTTAAATATTTAGGTATATGTTGATGAGAAGGAACGGACGATGCAGAGTGTAGTAGAAAAGTTGTGAATGGCAGGAAGGTGCCTGGTGCAATTAAATTTTTGAATGCAAAGGGACTAAGTCTTGAGTGTGCTAGGGTCTTACATGAGGGTATGTTGTTACCTGTGTTATTGTATGGTAGTGAGACTATGGTCTGGAATAAGAAGTATAGATCTAAAGTTCAATGTGTTCAGATGGACAATCTTAGGGGCGTGCTAGGTGTGAGAAGAATTGATAAAGAGAGGAATGAACGTATTAGAGAGTGGTGTGGTGTGAAGAAAGGGGTAAATGAGAGAATAAATGAAAGTATGTTGAGATGGTTTGGTCATGTGGAAAGGATGAATGATAGTAGGTTGGTTAAGCGGATGTATAGTGGTGAGTGTGTTGGGAACCGACCGGCTGGGAGACCGAAGAGAAAGTGGATTGAGTCGGTGAACGAATGTCTGAAGGAGAGAAATGTGAGTTTGGCAGAGGCGAGAATAAAGGTGCATGGTAGGAGAGAATGGCGGGGTTTTGTATGGGGGCATGGTGTGGCCCACCTGGGCCAGGGATGAACCCTTACATTGACGATTTACCATAGTGAGAGGGTCCGTCGCGGTCCCATGATGCTCTAGGGTGGATTCTGTCTGTGACGAGCTCTCACTAATTAATGGTACAGAGGGGGCGGTAAGGCTGGGCTTTCTTTTCGACGTTTGTCATGTTCTCCTGCTGCTTTTCTTTTCCGATGCTTGTACAGCACCTTACCCCCAATCTTGGGGCAAAGAGGAAGGTGAAGAAAGAAAGAAAGAAAGAATATATATATATATATATATATATATATATATATATATATATATAGATATGTATATTTGATATATATAGATATATATATATATATATATATATATATATATATATATATATATATATATATATATATATATATATATATATATATATATATATATATAAGAAAGAAAGAGAGAAGAAGAAGTTATATATATATATATATATATATAGAGATCGATATTTATATTTATATTATTTTTATATCGTTATATATCTGTTTATATATGTTTATATTTATTATTATATATATATATATATATATATATATATATATATATATATATATATATATATATATATATATATTATATTTATATATATATATATATATAATTATATATAATATATATATATATATATATATATATATATATATATATATATATATATATATATATATATATATATATATATATATATATATATATATATATATATATATATATATATATATATATATATATATATATATATATATATATATATATATATATAACAACTCCCACAAAGTGCTCTCGCTCTGTCTGTTGGTCCAACATCTTTTGGCCCGAAACTCTTAACCCTAGAGCATTTTAGAAAACCATTTCTTTTCGCAATTGTTTCCGATGCCAGTCCTCTGGTTAATACTCTCAGGTAGGGTTTTCGCCCTTTCAGTAGAACTAGCATCTTCTTTCATTATGCTTCAAAACTCGTTCACCCAGAGGTCTCCAGAGGATCTTGCTTCTAGGCGCATAAGATTCTAACACTGGTCCAAGAGTAATACAAGCAAAAGGAAAGGACCAGGTTGCTAGCTCTGTCTCCCTATAACCATGCGAAGAAAATCTTCACTTGTCCTGACAGCTACGAAACTTCCAACCTTCTTTATATATATATATATATATATATATATATATATATATATATATATATATATATATATATATATATATATATATATATATATATATATATATATATATATATATATATATATATATATATATATATATATATATATATGAAGTACTTGTGGCTAAGACTCTAAAATCCTCATCCTCAATCCGATGATAGCATCCGCGGATAGTGATTTTTACTATCCGCATCCGCGGATAAGCAAAAATCACCATCCGCTACATCTATAGTAAAGACAAAGATGCAGGCGCAGCGCAATACATGACAAACAAATATATTTCAGTTTCGGAAACAAATGTATAACCAATTATAAGACAAATTATTTTTATTTTTATTATAAAACAGCCATTTTAAAATTAACAGTTTAATACATTCAGTTTCAATATTAATAATAATAATAATAATAATATAATAATAATATTAATAATAATAATAATAATCATAAAAGTTCTATAAATTTTCGACTCCGACTCCTGGAAAATTGCACGATTCCACGACTCCGACTCCGACTCCGCACCCCAAAAAAAATTTCTGTACAATGAAATAAAGGGGGTTCAAAGGCAGAATGACATTTTAAAATGGAGCCGGAGCCAGAGTTGGGGCTGGAGTCGGATAATTTTAAAAAGTGTGGAGCCAGAAGGCATTTTGAAATGAAGTCTGAGACAACAACAAAATTGACTTGACTCTGCAGCCCTGGTGCTAACAGCACTACACAGCCTTTATTATTATTATTATTATTATTATTATTATTATTATTATTATTATTATTATTATTATTATTATTATTATTATTATTATTATTGAGAATATCATGGTGTTTTATTTTATTTTAATATTCTACTGTTTTCAGGTTTTGGTCGCAGGTTGTGTTCGATAAATCTGTTCATGAGTGCCTTCAGTTCTATTTAATGGAAGGTCCTCGATGGTACGACACTACCATCTTTACTAAGGATGAAACGTGTGTGTCACTTTTGAACAGTATTCATCAACTCGTATTTCTAATCTTCGTTCGAATGGCCACGTTTAAGGAGTCCAAGGTACTGGGAAGAAAGAGGGGGTTTGGGGGAGTGATGCATGCGAGTTTGGGGAGAGGAGAGGATGACAGAGGGAACAAATAGGGATATAAATATTTGTGAAAGAGAGATGTGAGTTGGTTGAAAGGAATATTAGAAATAAACTAGAGAATGGCAGGATATATTCCAGTATTAATGATGTTAGTACCCTTATATAAGGGTAAGGGAGATAAGGATAACTGTAGGGATTATAGGGGAATTAGTTTATTGAGTGTTGTAGGGAAGATATATGCTGGTGTTTTGGTCGAAAGAGTGCGTCGAGGGACTGAGGGACTGATTGGTGAAGAACAAGGTGCATTTAGAAGTGGTGGAGGATGTGTAAATCAAATCTTTACATTGAAATAAACAATTTAGAAAATGAGGGAGAAGAAGAATAAATTGTATTTAGGTTTTATGGATTTGCAACAGGCATATGATAGGATTAATAGGGAAGCCCTACGGCAGGTGTTAGTGATATATTGTGTTGGTGGTAGGCTTATGAATGCAATCAAAGTATGTATGACGATAATGAAGTGTGTGTAAGAATAAATGGAGTTGAAAGTGATTGGTTTAATATTAATAGCGGAGTGAGGCAGGGATGTGTTATGTCTCCTAGGTTATTCAATTTGTATATGGATAGGGTTGACATGGGAAGGTGTTAGAATGATGGAAAATGGAAGTGAATGGAGGGTGCCCAATCTATTATATGCGGATGATTTAGTTTTATGTGGCGAATCTGAAGAGAGTTTGAGAGGATTGGTAGAGGGATTTGGCAGGGTGTGTAAAATTAGGGGTTTGAAAGTAAACGTAGATTAGAGTAAGGTTATGGTTGTGAGTGAGGACAGTCCTCGGTGTGAAGTTATGCTAGATGGTGAGCAACTGGAACTTGTAAGTGTCTGAGTTTAAATACCTAGGATAAATGTTGGATGAAAAGGGAACGGATGATGCAGAGTGTAGTAGGAAAGTTGTGAATGGTACTAAGGTGGCTGGAGCAATTAAATCCTTGGTGGATGTAAAGGGACTAAGTCTTGAATGCGCTAGGGTCTTACATGGGGGTGTGTTGTTACTTGTGTTAATGTATAGTAGTGAGACTATGGTCTGGAATAAGAAGTATAGATCTAAAGTTCAATGTGTTCAGATGGACAATCTTAAGGGCGTGTTAGGTGTGAAAAGAATTGATAAAATGAGGAACGCATTAGAAAGTTATGTGGTGTGAAGAAAGAAGTAAATGAGAGAATAAATGAAAGTACATTGAGATCGTTTGGTCATGTGGAAATAATGGATGATAGACGGTTAGTTAAGCGGATGTATAGTGGTGAGTGTGTTGGGAATCTACCAGCTGGGAGACCGAAGAAAATGTGAATTGAGTCAGTAAAGGAATGTCCAAAGGAGAGGAATGTGAGTTTAGCAGAGGCGAGAAGATAGGTGCAAAATAAGAGTTAATGGCGGGGTTTTGTGAAGGTGTATGGTTGTGGCCCACCTGTGCCAAGGAATGAACCCTACATTGACGAGATGCCATAGTGAGTGTCCGAACCCTACATTGACGAGATGCCATAGTGAGGTGTCCGTCGGTAAGGCTGGACTTTCTTTTCGACTTGCGTCATATTCTTCTACTACTTTTCTGTTTCCGGTGCATGTTACCCACCTTACCCCCAATCTTGGGGAGACAAGGTGGGTGATGATGATGATGATGTTCGAATAATAATTTTCAAATTTTTTTGTCATGATCTTAAGTATACTATTGGGGAAGTCTTTGTTCACAAGAATTATACAGTTTGGAATGGGGTTGGTAGGTCTTAAAATTAAGACCCCCCCCCCCAAAAAAAAAAAAAAAAAAGAAAAATTGCTCTATTATTTTATAAATCTAAAATTTTTAAATTTTTCGAAAATATTAAATAAAAATCATTATAAGTTATCAAAGTTTTTTTGTTTTTTTTGCTACAAATTTAGTTAATAATTAAATTAGATTATATTAATAATTAAATTAATAATTACGTAAACTTTTTTTCTTCCTCTATTTTATTTGTTTTTAAATTTATTATTTATTTAATTTTTTTTTTTTTCAGAACGACCACATCACACCTTCCATATTTGGGGACCTAATCTATGATAATTTTATATACGACATTTGTAAAATTCTTGACCTCTGTATTCTCTATGGTAGCTCTAATGGTTCTTTGCTCGAGCGTCTTATAAGTAGCATCTTTACTCATCAACCAAAATATTTTAACGATCTTACTGAACTTTCCCTCTCTTTCGGTAAGTAGGCAATGAAAAAAAAGATGATTGGAGTATTTTTAAAGGTATTTTTAAACTTTGTAATTCTAGAGAGAGAGAGAAAAAGACTCTACTAAAGAGTAGTTGTATTCAGTGTCTAAAATCTTTGTCGAATTTTATTTGTAACTTAAATCTTTACTCTTTGAATTGACAGGTCCTGAAAACCTTGAGGAGAAGTTGCGAGTGAAGGTACTTTGTGCTTTGTCTACTAGCTTCAGAGGAGAGTAAAGTCAGTTTGAAGAACTCGAGACGTCATTGATTACATGATTGACTGTTTTTGTTCCCTACAGGCATTCCTAACTATATTTCCAAAAGCATGTGAAACATTCCATGAAAAAGACCTCGAACTTAGGTAGATATCATAACCCTTTTTATTTTTATTTATTTATTTATTTATTTTTTTTTTGAATTTGGCTTTAAAATTGTAAAACTAAAGGAAGTGATAGTAATTAATTATTAATGATTGATTTATTTTATTAGTAGATTTTTTTATTAATGGAATTTATAACTATTTGGAACATATACTACAGCATAAACATATGATTGACTTTACTTAGTTCTTTTTTGTGGATTTCTTTGAAAGAATGGGCATCATGGGTAAATAATAACCTTTACTAATAAACCATCCTAGTGAAAATCAGTGTGTGGTTGACGGGTTGTACTAAAGGAAAGAAATAAATGGCCGGATGGAAGGCTGTACATTGCTTGATGGAATCATTGATGGAACTAATAATAAATGATTTTTATATTTAACAGATTATCATCCTTTTATGAACGGGCCGTTCCGAAACTGGTCGACCATTTATCAACTGATAAAGAGATGCAACGAGAAGAATTGGCAATTAAGTGTGAATTGAAGGAAAAATTAGACGTTGTTAGGTTATCTATTCTTACCATCTTTAGAGAAATACTTACCTATATTTGTCTTCCGACCAAGGTAAACACAAGGTAAGTTGAAAGAATCACAGTCTTACTAATAACAATAAGAGAAATTTTATAACTTTGTGTAGTTTTACGTGTATATACTAAGGACGAGGCTAACTTCATGTCGAGCTATAACTTTAAGTTTCAGCGTGAGGTACGAGAAATCACAGAGTGAAAAAGGATATTTTGTAAGAAGTCAAAGATTCTAATATTCTATGCTGCCAGACGTACAATTTAATTAAAGATATTTACGATAAAATTTTTAAATATTTTATCTTTAATTTGCACTTAGGATATTTAGAGATTGGAGATATTTGATTAAGTTTAATTAATTGCCTTTATTCTTGTTATTTGTTCTTATTTTTTTAGTTCCTTGGATGCGAAAACATTAAGCGAAAAGATTGAATCCTTTTCACATATTTTGACGTCGAGTGTGGAAGAAAAAATTTTCATCACAGATTATAACGCAACTTATGACCTTAGCGCAGATATTTTTTATTTAAGGTGGTCTCTCCTCAGAATTTTTAAGTAGTTAATTAGTATATTTTTAATACTTTCATAGATAGATATATATATTCTTAAATCTTCTTCTTCTTCTTCTTGTGCTGTCTTACTTCATAGTATTTTTCTTTATTCAAAGTATTTGCTCTTTTTTCTTGAAAATGTTATTTATTTGTATAAAATATTTTTTTTTCTTTTTTCAATTTTATACTAAATTTTTCAAATCTGAAAAAAAGATATACCATACAATAAAATAAAACCACGAATGAGCAAGTTTACCATTATTATTATTATTATTATTATTATTATTATTATTATTATTATTATTATTATTATTATTATTATTATTGTGATAGGAAAAAGGAGCCGATTTAACGACCCTAACTTTTATCAAAGAAGCAGTTGAATCAATCGTGAATGAAGTGAGTAGTACTATGGCAGTGGAAGAGGGCGAAGAAGTCACTGAAGGAGGTGAAAAAGCTGGAAAGGATCAGGTAAGGTCATTATAGTCACTATCGAAGGTGTAAGAAGTTTTTTGGCAGGGTCCTACTGCAGCAGAGTAAACATAGTCATAAGAATTTAATATTTTTTTTAGAGTGACACAAGCGGCATGAATGGGTATTATGCTGGACAAACTAATTCACTTTCTCCTGTCGAAGTGGAGTCCTTGGTGTCTGGTGTTCAAGATCTATTTCCGGAACTCGGTAGTGGATTTATTAAGGAGTGTCTTAGGTAAGTTTATTTTATAATCAGTTTTCACAGATGAAAATTTACTGCAACATATTGATTGCAATAAGTCTGCAGGCCCTGATGGTATATATGGTAGATCCTACGGGAAGGTAGTAATGTATTGCGTATGGTTTGTATTTAATAGGTCTCTTAATTTTTGTTAGATGTCATAGGAATGGAATATTTCTCATGTGTCCGTTTATAAAAAAAGGTTGCAGGGATGATTTCGGAAATTATAGATAAGTTAATTTTACCTAGATGGTGAAAGTTCTAGTAAAAATATTGGGACTTCGAATATAAAAGCATTTAATTATTTTTAGTTTTTGCAAGACTCAGCATTGTTTTATGAAAGCTGAATTATGTCACATGTCATGTCATGGAATTTATGGAGTACATTACTGAGTGCGTGGTCAAAGGAGAGTCAGTTGATTACTGTATATCATGATTTTAGTAATGCTTTTGATAAGGTTCCACGTAAAAGATTCATGCACAAGTTATCTCAGTGGGGTTTAGAAGGGTTGTACATAATCGGATATGGGATTCATTGAAAGACTTTTGAGTTAAATGGCAATAAATCATCACGGGAACTGGTGAAGAGCGGAGTTCCTCAGGGTTCTGTGCTGGGTTTGCTTCTATTCCTAATGTATATTATAAAAGAACGGTTTTTTTTTAATCCCAACCCTATGTATGTTTGAGGGGTCAACGCGATTTAAATAAAATTCTTGGTTGGGCTGAAAAGGGCAAATGAATTAAAAAAAAAAATTAAGGTTCTCTCTCTTGGCTATTCTAATTAGAATTTTAATTACGAAATGTATGGGGGAATGACTCGAGTAGGAAAAACTGTATGGGATTATGAGTAGTAGTTTGAAAGTGTCAGAGCAGTGTTTAGAAGCCAGTAATAGACCTAACAATGTTAGGAATAATAAACCGCAATGTTAATTATAAGAATAAGGTGATGAGTAAGCTTAAGGTAGAAAGTAGATTAATTTGATAGAATATGATTCAGGTTTACAAAATGTAGATCACAAATGTAGATGTTGATCACAATAGGCTCACTAGGAGTCATGATTAAAAAAAGATATAAAAAGGCATGTCAACATCTAGTGAAAAAGTATTTTTTCATCAACAAAATGATTAATTTTTTTTGGAATGGTTTCACACAAGATATGATAGATAGAAACTCTAATTCAACCTTTAATAAAAAGTTGGATCAGTATATGGATGATCAAGGAGTAGTATAATTAACTTAGTTTTATAGGTCAATGTTTGGATGTGTAGTGTATTTTATGACTTTACCAATGTCAGTTCTAATAACTGGGTTCATTTTAAATCCTTAACACCTCATAGTGGATATTTTTCACAATCCTTTGGAGTATTGGTAATGATTTTGCGTGTTACCTTAGTTGACATGTTTGTTTATAATTTAGGTTAGTAAACTGTTTGTTGCGTGTTTAATTATGAAGTGGTGTTAATTATTTTCATGATAAAAATAAGATTCTTAATTAAGACAAGCTATATTCAAATCAAATATCAGCCTTATATATCTTTCTTGACTGAGACAGTTTTGATAGGCCTTTGTTGCTTCTAGCTTTCTTCGCTTTCTTATATCCTTTTGATTGAGGGGATGGGCAATGGAGAGAATATTAAGCGATATTTGCAGGTGCTGGAGGAGATTTCAAAAATGAAAATTTTTATTTTAATAATTACTTGAATAATGTAGCACCTTTAATTAATTATTGTTACTTTTCCTCTCTCCCTTGCAGATATTATAGTTTTTCGGGTGAAGAGGTTCTTAATGCTATTTTAGAAGATAATTTGCCACCATGTTTGGATGCCATGGACAGAAGCATGAAGGAAACTCTCGAAAGTTCAACTTCTTCTTCCTCACGAAGTTTGTCGGAGGAGTCATCTCAAAATAGTTTATCGCAAAGAGAAAAGGTTATTATTATTATTATTATTATTATTATTATTATTATTATTATTATTATTATTATTCCTCACATTTTCTCAAAAGTTAATTTGTTTTGTCAAGGGTAATTTGAGAAAGGATTTACAAACAGACGTTTGGTGAGGTGTAATAGTTGGCAAGGAGGATCCGAAATAGAATATGAAAGATGAAACTTTGACTAAAGTTGTTACCAAGTGATGGAATGAACAGATTTGGTAACACATGTTGATGATGGGATGAATTTTTAAGACCCTTCACAGCAATCGTGAATCTGAATCAATCAGACATAATATAGAAAAAGAAGTACTATTTTCGGATTGATTAATTTTGATTAGGAATGACGTGTAAAGGGAAAACTAAGAGTGAATATGTGAAAGAACTTAAAATATCTGATAAATTAAAGTGGAAGATGATAGACTAATATAAAATGAAGGAGAGATGAAGCAAAGAATGCTCTCGATTAGTATTAAAGATTTGGTGATAAACATCGATCTCGTTAAATACAAGGAAAAATTTATTAAATGCTATGTATGATCAAAACTGTTGTATGGTGGTTGTGATAGTAAATAGTAATTTGTATAATTTGTGTTAGTATTTCATTACTATTTTTCTAATATATATATATATATACATATATATACTCCCTATCACCTTTATAACTCTTTCTCATATATACTTATATATATATATATATATAGCAACAACCCAACAACACTTGCTGTATATGTACTGCTGCTCACCACTACTGCTGCTATATACGAGGTATATATATAGCAGCATATATGCTGCTCTCTTAACCTTATACTGCTATGTAGCGGCATTGGGAAGTTTTATATACCTTTCATTTTCTATATATATATCTTTCTACCATATATTCATAAGTACTAGAGTTGGTGTAGGTAGGGAGGGTATCAAAGTGAAAGGTATGATTGATTTTGGGTGTTGGGAAGAACTAGTGAAGTATGTGTTGGATATTAAATCGAAGTTAGGGGTTTAGGAATGGGATTATCAGGATCATTATGTTGTTCTATGTAGAATTATGAAGTTAGTAGGGGCTTGGATGGAGAGGAAGGTGATACAGGAAAAAGTAAAGTGAGAAGTTAGGTGAGCAAGACAATAAGGATAAATTTATGTAAGAGCGCTCGCTAGTAAAACGGTTGAATGTGAACAAGTTGATACTGAACAAATCTGGGAATGAAATAGAGGGAAGCAATTGTTGGTAGTTACAAAGAGAAGTATCAACAGGATGTACTAAAAGTAGGAGTAAGAATGTTAACCAGTGAATGGTGGAATGAAGAGAGGATGCAAGCAGTTAAAAAAGAAGCGTGTTGGAATGTACTAAAAGCAAATGATGAGGGATCACTCAAAAGAAAGATGCTTGAATTATATAAGGAGGAAAAAAATACTAAAAGGTGTGGCATACGTAGGAGAAAAACAAAGAGGGTAAATGAACAGTTTTGGAGGAGGATGAATGAGGGGACTTGAGAAGGAATAGGAAGCACGAAAAATGAATGAGAATAGGGGAATCTAGAATAAATGAGAATAGGATATGGTGCTTAGCTGAAAAAGTAGGTGTTGAGAGGGTATGGAAAGAACCGCTGAGTACAATAATAACAATGTCAGAAGAAGGGGTTGCAGAATGTGTGTGGACTTTGATGGTCTGAAGAGCTCCACTATTTTGGGGATGAGGTTATTGGCAAGGAAGTGGGTATGGTGAAAAAGTTGAAGAATGATTGTAAATCTGCAGGGTATAGATGAAAGTACATTGACCAGATCAAGAACATAGGCGAAATGGTGATTGGGTGGATTTGGAAGTTGTGTGAAACAAAGAAAAGATTTACCAGGGCCCTTCGGTTTCGAGAAGGGGGTTGGGTTGGGAGAGCAGTAACAATGCCTGCCACTGGGGTAGGGAGAAGAACTGTAGTTATGGGGGGCAGGTTGTTGAAGGTGTTGTAGGGA
>JABUQX010051700.1:0-17500 GCA_015478945.1 Trachelipus rathkii | reverse complement strand
TGAACATCTATGACGACGACGAGTTTGACGTCTTCAGGAAACCAACAAGGGTTAAAAAAGATAAAATTCACAAGGGCAAAGCCGCTCAAGCAAGAAATTTATACGAAAAGGATCCAGAGCTCACGCAGAAGGTCTGTTGATTCTCATTTATTTATTTTTATTTTAGTTTTGGAAGTCGAATGTATGAAAGGTAATGAAGGTTGCATGAAGAATTATTATTATTATTATTATTATTATTATTATTATTATTATTATTATTATTATTATTATTATTATTATTATTATTATTATTATTATTATTATTATTATTATAGGCTCAGAGACAACTTAGTTCAGCAATATATTTCTTAAGAATGGCAATAACAATTGTAATATAATAATTGAGTGTAAATGCGCTAACTCCACCTATGAAGCTCTCTTTCGTTTACTGGCTGAACTCTTTTTATATTGCCACACTTATTATTATTATTATTATTATTATTATTATTATTATTATTATTATTATTATTATTATTATTATTATTATTATTATTAAAAGGTGGATTGATGCAGGCAGTAAATGAATGTCTGAAGGAAAGGAATGTGAGTTTGGCAGAGGCGAGAAGAAAGGGGCATAATAGGAGTGAATGGCGGGGTGTTGTGAAGGGTTATGCTTGTGAACCTGGCCCATGGGATGAACCATTGACGAATACCACATGGTCCACGTCACGGTTGGGAGGCTGAGTTGGATTTTTTATTTATGGATTCACCCTTCACAAGTTCGTGGTTATTAATAACACTGTTTATAGTTTCAAAATTTCAACACTGGTGTTACGTACCCCTAAATCATCATTGTGGGAAGATATAGAAATAAAAATTATCATCATTGTTGCCATTATTATTATTATTATTATTATTATTATTATTATTATTATTATTATTATTATTATTATTATTTGATAATTATTTTATATTCTATGCCAGTAATTAGAAAAACAAATATATGTACTGTCGTAGCGGGTAGTTGATTCTGAAAATATAATAATGAGACTAATATAGATATTATTATTGTTTCAGAAATTGTAGAAATAAATGTTTAATGATTAAATAGATGTAAAGTAAAGTAAAAATAACTATAAGAGTCGCAGGCTTTCCATTACAACGCCTTTAGTATTATTTTTTAATTGATATAGATTTGTATAAATTTATAAGGAGAAACTACAAGAATTACAAGAATACAAGGAATAGAGAATATAATTAAGAAGAGAAAAGGACATTGAAGAACATAGGTTGCGCAACCAAAGGAAATAATCAAACTACGCTCTGCTACCAGGAAATAACCAGACCAAAAGAAATAACAAGACCAGAAGGAATAACCAAAAGAAATAGGAAAATATTATCTAAGAATAAAGAATAGATCATCATCATATTTAAAATGGGATACACTATTCCCATCGTATAATCATTCATAATCATCATCATCACCAATCATAAAAGGAACATCAGATTACAAAGAGAAACTACTTCATCGAACCTTGAACCCTGAGAGGTAAGTTACCACGATTTAAACAAGTGCGCAACTCTGCTCTCATCCCGCTTGAATGCCATTGGAAGAGGAAGAAAGTAAAATTACGATGATATCCAGTAAAGAAAGATGCCCTACCTTTTCGGGAAAAGAAGAGGAATACCGAAATTGGAGAGAACGAGTGGAGGATTGGTTGATAGTGGAAGAAAAAGTAAAATATCCTGGTTTGGAAATACGTCTAGCACTGAAAGATAAAGCCCACGAAATATGTATAGATTTAGAAGAGAAGAATAAAGAAGGAGTAGAATTGATATTAAAAACCTGGATGCAGTATATAAAAAAAGACAGTAGGATGGATAAATTGGAGAAAACCATGAAATTATTCAGAATTGAGAAACCATGAAGGAAGACTAGTGAGTCTTTCTTAAAATTCAAAGAAATTGAATTTCAAATTTTATCAAGCCTGCGGTAAGGAAGAATATAGTTATGGAAGTATTAAAAGTTCTTCCTTGCCGCAGGCTCCCAACGCTACATGAAGATCATTTGAATTCAATTTTGCTTGTCCCAGAAGATGACTTCCTTTCATTTCCTGTGACATTTTTCCACCTCCCGCATTTTCACATTCCCTGGAATATTTTTCATACCGTAGTATATATTCTTTCATGGT
The DNA here is from genome assembly GCA_015478945.1 of Trachelipus rathkii. NCBI lineage: Eukaryota > Metazoa > Arthropoda > Malacostraca > Isopoda > Trachelipodidae > Trachelipus > Trachelipus rathkii. The sequence goes on along the minus strand of JABUQX010051700.1, from coordinate 15,329 downwards.
TTCATCCTTTCTTCTTTCAATTCTGAATAGTTTCATGGTTTTCTCCAATTTATCCATCCTACTGTCTTTCTTATACACTGCATCCAGGGTTTTTAATATTAATGCTACTCCCTCTTTCCCATTTTTCAACTCTTCTCTTTCCAAATCTATACATATTTCGTGGGCTTTACCTTTAAGTGCTAGACGGATTTCCAAACCAGGGTATTTTACCTTTTCCTCCACTATCAACCAATCCTCCACTCTTTCTTTCCAATCTCTGTATTCTTCTTCTTTCCCTGAAAAGGTAGGGCATCTTTCTTTGCTAGCAATCATCTTAATTTTACTTTCTTCCTCTTCCAATGGCATGCGTTATGCTAGCGAGCAGAGTTGCGCACTTGATAAATTGATGATAACTTACCTCAAGGTTTGAGGTGATATGAAGATGTAGCTTCTCTTTTTAACCTGGTGTTACTTTTTGATTGATGATGATGATGATTATGAAAGTTTGCACGATGAATCAATGAATTCTAATTTAAATATGATGAAGATTTATTCTTTCTTTCTAAAATAATATGTTCCTATTTATTATATATTATTTATCTTTTATTAATTATTTTATATTTGCCGTAATCACTAGTAGTGAAAAGTATAAGTTTCCGTTTCAATAAATATAAGATAATTAATAATAATAATAAAGACTAACAACATTATTAATAATAATTCATTATAATATATTAATATTATATATACATATATTATCAATATTATTAATATCTATATATATAATATTATTAATATTAAGCTATTAATAATTAATATATTATATATATATATATATATATATATTATAATTAATTATTAATTATATTAATTAAAGATAATTATTTATTAATATTATATAATAATATATAAGAATATATATGTTATTATAATATATTTAATTAATTCCTTATATAGAATATATATATTTAATTATTATAATATAAATTCATAAATATAAGATGTTGTGATCATATATATATTTATGATATAATGACAAATATATTCTTATAAATATATTATTATATATATTCAAGTCATTAGTATACCTTAATAACGCTATAGAAACCTATATATATCAAATATAAACTATAAGATTGAACTTAAATGATTATGTTTTTATTATCACGTAATCAAGAGTCAAACCTAAATGAAGACCAACTTGCCCCGATGCACAGCTCTTAAAAGTATGAAATTCACATATATTAGATAAAAGGATGATCGTGGCTATTATTTAAATCACTTAGTCTAGTGCATAGAGTGGTGTGTGAAGCAATTACCCTTATTCGTGCAATGCTGCTCATAATACTGTGGCGGATTTATGATTTATATATATCTAGTTGGCAGCATTTGTGACTAACTGGGCTTATATTTTGAGGTAGATTTTATATTTATTAATATATTAAAAATACTTTGATTTAATTACAATAATATGTCATCTTTATATGTTTTCTCATATGATATCATACTTATAATTTTGTTTATTAGTATACCTAAATAACTATTTGTAGTTTATAATTATACATATTAAAAGTTAATATATATATTATATATAAGCCATATTCATAAATAAAAATGTTATTCAATAGGATTATTCATCATGATTAATATAAAAATAATATAATTAGAAATTAAAAAACGATACGTTACATAATATTATTATATGAATAATTAAATATATTTCAATATTATATTTTCATATAGATAAATATCTTGTTTTAATAATCTGCTAATTAATAAAGCAGTATTGTTATACTAATTAATACTGAGTATGTTTGTACATTTATTTATGTTTATACAGCGTAATATCGACTCTCAAATTATTTCAATATTATCTTTATCTCTCGGTGTTACAAAACTCCATATAATTGAAACTAAATGATTATTAACAATTACGATGTATAATACATCGTACATGATTACATCAGTATATGAATTTAATTTGTTGTTTAATCTTTAGAAAAATCATGTGTAAAGTGCTCTCTCATATATTTACTTATATATATCTCTTCTTAATATATTAGTTTGCTTTTATTTGTATTATGCATAAGTAGGTAATATCATATTTATGATAATTACGTACTTCTAAGTTATATATTTTTTTAAATTCAAAGATATTTGTTAAAGAATTAATAATTTAATTATGTAAATATATACTTCTTGATTTCTATTATTATTATATCTATTAATTATATAATAATAATATATATTATATATTATATATATATATATAATTAATTATATTAAATTTAATATTACTATATGTTGATGTATATAGTAATGTCCATATATAGTAATCTATATATAATATATATATTATAGGTATATTTTATCTATGATATATATTTATATGATATAATATAATATAATACTATATTATATATTATATATATATATAATTATAATATATATATATATATATATTATAATTAATTATTATATATATAATATATTAATATAATATATTATATTATTATATATATTAATATTATAATTATTTAATATATATATATTATATATATATTATTAATATAATAAATATAATATATTACTTGATATATATATATATTCTTGGTGTGTGATGTGTTGTTAGTGGAGGTGGGGTGTTGAGAAGGAAATTGTCAAAAACTTGAACATTTTATTTTATATGTTGATATTGATAAAATAGATGTTAAGCTCACAGCAAAATGTTTAAAAATGAATTTCCTAAGAAGATTTCTTACTGATTATTTAAAGTATTTATAATAATTAATACCGCATGAGCTACTACAGTGCCGTATAAAGGGAATAGAGTCAAAAATAGAAGAGGATTGGCTCAATAAATTCTAGATCGTTATTGACGGATTAGGTATTAAGAAAATTGTTACCAATAGGTCTATTCGCTTCACTAGGTTAATTATTGATAGCAATATATATCAGCTGATGTCAGTATGCATTCATAGACATTTAACTGTATAGATATTCGTTATATACTGTTAAATTATATATGCTTGTAGTAAGGATGCGAGAATATATATGTTATGTATTCTTGGGAATGTGTAAAAAATATATGGTCAGCTACATCGGGCATTGTACAAAACGGATTGGTGACAGCCGCCAATTTGTGGTCTAAGAATACTGTGTTGGGGAAGACTAGTTGCCTTTTCAAATTAGGGAGTCTTAGACAGGGACAGGAGTTATTATTAAAATTTTATAAATTCTTGAGGTTCACATTTCCCTCTCATATATAGGTTAATTTGAAAAACTCCTCTCCTAAAGGAAACAATGCCAAGTTAGTTCCCTTAACATTTACTATTTCATCTCTAATAGGTTTTGTTTGAGGGCATAAACTCACACCATCAATTCTTCAGGCTCTATCACTCCACCAAAATTATATCTTAAACGGTTATATAGATGGAGAATTATGGGGTTGCTCATGGACTTTAAACAATATCAACTGGGTTTTTTTAGATAGAGAGTAATAGTCTCAATTTGGCACTACATAATGCAGATAATCAATTAACAGCCTAAAACAATTGAAACGGACCGGGAGCTCAGGAATTAGCAAGCGGGGACAGGGTTGGGCAAAAATAGAGAAAATACAGGTCGAATAAGCAAATGAAAATTAAAATATAAAATTTTAAAGTATATGAAAATTTTTATGAAGTGGAAAAAAAATTTCATAAAAATTTTGTAACTTAAATTAATGATATCATGTGTAAATAAATGTACGTTCTCTTGTTTTGACGAAAATATTAGTCTTCTATTAATAATAAATAAATTATTATTTTTTTGCCAATTGTATCGATTATATCTGGAGTTAATAGCTATTTGGGCAATATGGGTTGTTAGTGACAAATGTCAAAAAAAATATAATATGAAATAATAAGAATAATGTGATTCTACACATCTTTACTGTATTATCTATTTTTTTGTATCATTACATGATTAAAAATGTGATTTTATTTTTTTATACTTTCCTTCCCTTGTATGGATAACAGATCAGTTTACAGTATGGGATAAATATCTTACAAATTGCCAGGATAGGATAAGAATAATATGTAATCATGTAACATCTGCATCAGGAAATTAGAAAGGACGACCATCCGTGTGTCCAAAGTAAATTTTCCCAACAAATCTTAAGGTTTTGACGATTTTCAATTATTTTATTGGAAAACTCTTGCGCGATTAGATTAAGAAGTTATAATTTATCGAAAAATTTATGTAAACGTGTCTGTAGACAAATTTAAGTGATACTATTCAAAGTCAACAAATATAAATTATTTTGACTCAATTTCCATAAATGAAAAAAATGTTACTACCGTATGTATATATATTTCGGTATATAAAATAAAATTTTCATTAAGGTATCTAGAAGGTGAAACTGAAACAAAATTTCCTGCACATTAAAATGATATCTCGGATTCAACTACCTCGAGTATGCAAAAAGCCACTCGTTGTTCAAAAATAAATAAAATGTCCCAAACCAAGAGGGAGAGATAAGAGAAAGGATTTTCTTAATGCTAACTACTTTAATTTATGAACTCAAAAATCAATTAATATGAACGAAGTACATCCCAAATATATAGTCTTGCAGGATTAATCTATTTTATCCTTCCTGTAGAGATATTATTAATAATTCTAAATAGTATCCTAAAAATTTCCTATTAAAACAGAGGTGAAAAGTATTCGGGGTGAGAGTTGTAAGGTTCTAGTATCAGAACTCCCCACTTAAATAGTATGCAAAAAGATAAATATTTAATTACATTCATTTTATATATAAAAAAATAAAAAAAAATCCATGGTGACTAATAAGAAGATTCAATACATTGATAATAAGAATTCTTAAGTTAATTAAAAAATAATATATGCAATCAGTGAAGTAATATATAATATAATAATCAAATTATTTTAGTTTAAGTGATCAATTAATAATACATCATAAATTATAATGAGAAAGAATTATATAATAACGAAATTAATTCATGAATTAGAAATAGCTGCGGGGCTTAAATCAATTTCAAGGAACAAAATTGATATCATATAAATTCATATTTACTTTTAATTAAGCTTTGTAACGCAGAGAACACACAACACTTATAATATATATATATATATATATTATCATATATATAATATTATATTAGTCATATATATAAATTTATATAATATATCGGAGTGAACTATTTGTGGTCACATAACGATATACTAGGCTGTTCGCATATATGGTAAATATAAATATCTGATAACTAACCTACGTCTACAGATAATGATTCATTATTTATATACACATTATATAAATATAATACTATATTATATTAGGATTAATATATATAATACTTTACTAAAATGAATACTATAAATATTTAATAATTAAAAGATGACAGAACGGGTATTATATGGTTATCTTAACTTTAAAGTTAAGATAGGTTTAATATATGGCATTAAAAGGACTGAATGTTATATTGGGGGATTAAAATATTTATATATAGCCACGTTTTATTATTCACTCTATGTGTCACATTAATTATTATTTTAATTATTATTATTATATAATATTACTTCATTAATATATTAGGTTATTTTGTATTATTATTCTTTATTTGATTTATGTAATAGCGTAACTTTACTAAGCAGGTCCTAACCTATAAACTAACTAATGGATATTTAAAAGATATAGAGGAACAAGCGATATAGGACAGAAAAACAATATAAGAATTAATAAAATAAGGATAATAAAATGATAAGAGCCTACATATAATAGTAAATGGGTATAGTATATAATAAAAAAAATCTTTTTATTATTAAAACGAGTTACTTTTTGCTACATGAGTTACTGAATATATAGTATTATTTATATATTAATTATTATTATTAGTACATAATAAACTTAATTAAAATGGTTATTTAATTACATTAATACTACAATTCATAATATAACACACACACACACTATTGTAGTCAGGTATATTTAACTGAAAAATATAAATTGTCCTCCTTAGCAATATAACTTCCCAATTTTTTATTATTTATTATTATTATTATTATACTATTATTATATATTATTATTTTAATTCTTATTTTATCAATTATTTTTTATTATATTATTATTATTATTATTATTATATTATTATATTATTATTAATTATTATTTTATCTATTATTATTTTAATTATTATTATTATTCAATTATATTAATACTATTATTGATTAATTACATTATAATTAGATAAAAAATGGTGGTATAACTTTTTTTTTATTACGTTATTAAAAATTACTTATTTACAAAAGTTAGAGTTAAATAATTTGAATTAAAATTATTAGCAGTAAATTAAGTATATAAACCTTTAAGAAACCCAAAATGGGGTAAAAATTTCAGGGGAAACCTTCACTTCTGGGAAGTTAAGTCCAGGAGGATGGTCCAAATTTAAACGGGAATGCCGGGAAATAAGGTTGAATAATACATAAAATATAAATTAAAAAAATTTGGGCATCAACGATGTTTTTACTACTTCTTATTGGATAGGGCACAAAGTATGACTTCCCAAGCCAACAACTGGCAAGAATATAATTAATGGCCACAGCAGCACAAGGCCAGCGAGAAATAGAATTCAAAGTAGGGAGATCCATTCAAAGAAATAGAATTCAAAGTAGGAAAATCCATTCAAAGTAGGAAAATCCATTCAAAGAAATAGAATTCAAAGTAGGAAAATCCATTCAAAGAAATGGAATTCAAAGTAGGGAAATCCATTCAAAGAAATAGAATTCAAAGTAGGAAAATCCATTCAAAGAAATATAATTCAAAGTAGGGAAATCCATTCAAAGAAATAGAACTTAAAGTAGGAAAATCCATTCAAAGAAATAGAATTCAAAGTAGGAAAATACATTCAAAGAAATAGAATTCAAAGTAAGAAAATCCATTCAAAGAAATAGAATTCAAAGTAGATAAATCCATTCAAAAGGAGAAAATCACACTATTGCCAAAGAATGTAGAAAGTTTACTCTTTTTAAAATACAATCTTAGGGCAGTATCATTTTCAACGTCACCGCCCTCTCTGTTCCTGAACATCTCATTCACTCCAAATTGTAAAATTTATGGCGTAAATGCTAATGAAGATTCTGTTAGTGATTTAAATTAATGAATTGTTGTATTATACTTTATGTTGTATTCTTTTTGCCTCAATATATAACAAAGGAGTAATTGAATTAAAATTTAATGTTCTTTTATTTTGTTTGATTTATTCCATATTAATTTACAATTAATTACAATTTGCCTGATTATTGGCATAGGTTAGCCCGGGCCGAGGCTCCGATCGGTCTGTAAGCCTAACATAAATAAAGTAAACTATAGTAGTGCTTGCTCATTACCTCCTTGCTCTTATAATAACATTGCGGTTTCTAATTTTTATAATGTTACCTCTTTTCTAGCTTCAAAACATTGTTATAATACCTCCAATTTCAAACTAATAATAATCAAAGCTAAGCCTTCTCTTCGCTAACTAATTCCAAAAATTTCTCATTTACATAGTAATTAAAATATTTATTTGGGATACCAATGTGTAATACTTTAAACATTTTGCTATAAAAAATATTAAGATATATATATTCATATATATATATATTATATATTATATATATATATATATATATATATTATATATATATATAATATAATATATATATCGATACTATATATATATTTATAGTATATATATAATATATATATTATATATATATAGTATATAATCTACTAATATATTATAATATGATATATATAGTTAATATATATATATACTATATATTAATATAATATATAATATATATTATACTATATATAATATAAATGCATATATATACAATATATATGAATATATATATATATATATAATATTACTATATATATATATATATAATATAATAATAATATATTTTATATATTATTTATATATACTATATATTATAAAATATATATATATATATGATATATTATAATTATATAATATAAATATACATTTAATATAATTTATAATATTTATCTTATATAATTATTATTATATTTATATATATATCAGTATATATATATATATAATGTATATAGTAGTGGAGTAGGTAGGTAGGTGAGTGAGTGGTATATATATAGGGGGTGGGCAGATAACGAGAGGACAGGAGAGCATAGGTGAGTGGGTGTGAGGTGAGGGGGAGTAGTATCAGGTGAGGTATTACTATATGTATACTAATTATATATATTTAAATTGAATATGTCATTAATTGGAAAGGCCTATGAATACTTTATCCAATAATCTAATTAAATTATAGTAATAAAATTATAACGGGGATTTTAGATGCTTGGAATTGCATAATTTTATAGCAATTTTAAGATTTAAGAGTGCAAGTTGCAAATTAAAATATATATCTTTTTTAATATTTATTATTTCTATAGATATGTATAGATTCTATTCATATTCTAAGCTCAGCACTTCAATGGGTACGTGAATTGTTTAACATGGGGTGCAGCAACTCTCGGATATATACGAGGAAAAGTCAAGCTCTGCACCAGGAGGTCTGCTGGTTCTATAGATATGTGTTGTTTTTGGTGTGTTGTGTAGTTTTGGAGGGGTGGGTTGGGCTCTGTTCGACTGGCCCTGGGTTGTATCGTTCCTAGCTTGGGGGAGGTGTGGCGGACTCTAGTTATGCCAATATGTCTATATTCATGCATTTGGGATTTATATAGTATTATATATAAATATATATATATATAATAGGGTATATATATCTTAGTGATATTTTCAAGCTTCCTTGAACTCTGACTCTGCCTGAGTGGTTTTTTTTTATTTTTATTTTACTGTATATAACTTTTATAAATATATATTACTATCATTTAATCATGTCATTTTGTCTTTATTTTTGGTGTATATAATATTATATATATAATTTAATTAATATTATTTATATATATATATAATATTTAATATATGATATTATATATATATATATAATATAGTATATACATATAATATTTATATTATATAATATATTATATATTATATAATAATAAATAAAAAAATATTAAATATAAAATAATATAATAATAATAATAATAATATCAGGAATCATGTGAAATGTAAACTATATGAGCCCAGAACCATCAAATAAAACATAACTAAGTATAAAATTATTTATATATTGCCATACTCTTTTAACTATTGTATGTTACTGTATTTTAAATGCAATGCCTAAAAAGTAATGATTTTTTAATGAATTAAAATTAAAAAATATTTAAAAAGTAAACAAAAAAATAAAAATAAGAATTGGTTGGCGTTTGGTCTTTTTTTAAAAAGAAACGATGTTTTTTTATTAAAATAGAACGAAACGGTTTTTTTTTTAATCCCAACGCTTCTATCATATATATATTATATAATTTTAATAATATTATATTAATATCATATTATCTAGTTAACTATATAATATATATAATATTAATATATTACATATTAATATAAATATATAATGATATATATATATATAATATATATATATATATATCATTTCAATGACTACCGCATTTTTTATAATACTATTAATATATAGTATTAATATATTATATATATATATATATAAAAATATTCTTCATCTAACTATATCTATTATATCTCTACCCCAGATACTGGTGAGTAAGGGTAGGTGTGAAGAATATGCTATATATGTAATCAGATATAATGAATTTTTATAATATATAGATACCTATATATATAGTATATAATATATATGAATATATATTATAGTATATATATTAATAGTAGTATTATTCATCAATAAAATAGTCATATATATATAGTAAATATCTATATTTATAATTAGTTATGATAATCTAAGATAATATTTATGATAATAATATATATAATAATATATATATATATATATGATAATATATATAATATATATATATATTATGATAATATATATATATATATATAATATCACGATGAATATTTAAAATTTCATCTGATTTAATTTCCCATTTCGGCATCTATTTCCCAAAGATCTTTTACCAAACTCAGTCATAAATAAAGATGTTCTTAGACTGGAGTAAAATGCATCATTAATATCATCGCTCTGGTAAAGATTATTAAAACGCATCCTGAAGGCTGGTTCAATATCCACTTTCCTCTGAGCTCTAAAACCTGAGTCTTTGAGCCCTACTATTAAATTGTAAAGCGGACTCGCTCATTTATAAGGGTAATGCACTATGTAAGAACTCGCTTCGATCCATCTAGGATGGATGGATAGATGGAGCTGATATCCAGAACCGGGAGGATTTGTTATATTCCAGGTTTGGGAGTACGGGGCCTACATATTCGTTACTTTAGAGCCGAACACTACCATACTTTCTTTTTGTACATGTGTTGTTGGTAATTTGGTATCATAAATGGAGTATTTGATATATGGACTACGTGGGAAAGAATAATTGATTTATTATAAAATATGGAATGTTATTCACTCGAGATACACTCGTAAAGCCTTGAAAGGGTAAGACGTTAATTATTATAAATAAACCGCATAATGAACTTGGCTATCGCAGCGATAAGTTATGGGCCAAATAACTCACCGAGCTCCTTAATTTGCCTAAATATTCAAGGTCTGATTAAGAAGCTAGATATCTTCCGTTGACCAAGTTTTCTTTTTTCCTTTCTTTGACTCTGAGGCTGGGAATCTTCCTCTGCAGAATGTAATCATTATCGGATTCGGTTTGTCAAGTATCACCTTTAATTATATCTCCAAAGTACATCCTCCAACTTTTTATCTGATCGTTACTCAGTAGCTCTAACTCATCTCTAGATACTTCTGGATCATTTACTTCATGAGTCATCTATTTATGTTATTACATGGTACTCTATATATCATCCTTTAGTTCTTCGATCTTCTACCCGGCCGTGCGGTATTTATTTTCATTGACTAGCATCTCGACCTACTTATTATCTCTCCGACTTAAATATAAGCATCGACTTATCGATTCAGATTTCATCCTGTTTTATTATTATTATTCATTCAATTGCATTGATCTATTATTATTTTATTTTATATTATTTATATTCCGATCGCAAGACATATGTTTTCAGACTTTTAATTATAACTTACATGTTGTGGTGAAGCAACAAAGACTTTATTACGCGTGCCTCCCCCTCATTCCGCGTCGCGAGATCAGTAATGAACTGTCACACACTGCCGCATGACTACCAATGACCTCAGTCTTAGGCCGCTTGTTGACTCACTCACATCATCCTTCCAAATTATCAATGGCAAACATGCATAATAATGAAATATTAGGTTTTGCATTATAGTTTCATATGATACATATTACTGCATTATTAAGTTAACTCCTAATAAATGAGACTTTGTACTGCACATAATAGAATACATTTATAAGTGCTATCCACTCAATCCCCAGCATCTTTGTCTCATTATAACCTGACAAACAAATAGTTTGATCGTATTTATGATGTCTTTATCTTCTGATGTTATTTTCCCCAGATTACCACCTTAAGCAAAAATTATTAACTTCCAAATAGTAACAATATACTACCACCATCAAGTCGTGGAGACGACCACAGGTAACAACATAGCGTAAAGATTAGGATTCAAGTACCTGCTAGCACTAATCCTGAGAACACTCTTTAGATCATCCCTATACATTCCCTACGTATTTTAATTGCACCAGCCACCTTCTGGCATCACACACTATACCTTTCATATTTGTAAATGCTTCAGAAACCTTGTTTCAGCTGCTCACCAATCTTAACATAATTCACACCGCACGGCGAGCTGGTCCGTCCACTCACACATAACCTTCTCTTCATTACGTTTACTTTCAGCACACAACCAACCACATCACCACGACTGACCTTGACACCCTTACACACAACACGCACACTACAATAATCAAGCCACCACACACACACACACACATGCACCTACCACACACACTACACACACTACCCCCACACACACACCACACCACAACAACACACACTACACACGATCACTCACACCACCCAGCTCAACACACGTTCACATCTCACACACAACACACACACACACACACAACATCACACCACACACACACACAGCACACACCCACACACACTACCACACACACACGCCACACACACACACCCACTACACACACACACACACACCACACACACACACACACACACACACACAGCAACACAGCACACACAACACCAGCCACAAAACTAAATCCACACACCACACACACACCCCACACACACACTACATCACGACACTAACACACACTACACACACCACTACGGTAAGGCAGCACCCACACAAACACACCTACACATCCAAAACACTCACACACTCACACAACTACACACACACACACACAGCCTCAAAACACACACCTCACACACACACACACACACACATGCCAAAACGCACCACACACACACATCCACACACACACACACACACCACACACACATCAACACCCATCACCGATTAACAACACCACCACACACACACAACACACACACACACACATCCTACACACACACACACACACACACACCACACACAACACACACCCACACACCACACCCCACACACCACACCCCACACACACATCACTCAAACTACCACACACACCACCACACACACCACACACACCCCCACACATAGACACTAACAATACATCATAAACACACTTAAATACCTACATCACACACACAGCACTCGCCACACAACAACCGAACAACCACACACACAACACACCACCACATCACCACACACACGACACACACACACACACAACACACACACACAACACAACACACACACATCACACATCACACACAATTTTTATTTATGATATCACCCACCACACGTCCACACAACACCACACTACACACACACCACACTAACACTACACACCACACACACACACACACACACACACACTACACGACACACACATACACACCATCCGTATAAACGAACACACAACACCACACACAGACACTATCACACCAAACAATCCTCGCACAATTCCACACACTAAAGCATATTTCTTTTTACATAGCATCACCCCAATACCACACACTACAACCGCACTACGCACATCCACTCTTACAACACACACACAGCCTCACACACACACATGCACACACACACATCCTCCACACACACTACAAGCACACACACACACAAAACACACACACAACAACCCACACACACAACACACACACAACACACACACAACACCAGCACACACAACACACATACACAACACACACACGACATATATAGAGGTAATATATATATAATTATATCTATATATATATATTATAATTGATATACTATATTATTTTCAGTTTCAAATTTCTATAGTCTATAGAAAAAGCAAAATAGAATATTTGACCCATTTTTTAAATTCTTTATAATATTATGAAGGTATATATAGATGTACAAAAGCACATGGGTCCTCATCAGTTTTTGAAATATATTTATTTTTCTTATATTATATTGCTAACTAATATATATCTATATATGTATCAAAAAATGGAAGTTTTTATATGCTGTTCTCTTTTGTTTAGCTTTTTTTTACACATTTTTCGTTAATAAGTTTATACGGGACTGCTTATTCCAAAATACTGTAAAGTGGATTTTTCTGTAGTGTCAGTAGCTATTCGCGCTCATTACATGTTCCATTTTTACAATCAATATTCTGACAAAACAATTCTGATTTCAAAAAATCTATTTAAAAATACATATATACTTTGACACATTTTGAATTACTCTCTCCGTACCACTAGAATATCATCGTTGGTATCATATAAGTAGCATCTCACTAATCGGATAGATTTAAACCAACAGAAAAATATTATTGAGTTATTGTATTCTGATATCAAAGCTTCAGTCTATTATGCATATTAGGCTAATTTAGATTTGTGCGCCATGATCTTATAAGCTATTCATTTTCATTACGCAACTGATATCTAATTGCAATAATCAATTACAACTTTCATTTACTGTTTTAATAACAATTAAGTAGAAACTAATGCTCTACTTTCTCGATACACATGACATATTATTCACCTAGTATATACCAACTATTTTAATTATTCCCAATTTTATTTGTATGCCTCTGTTAATTCACTGGCTCCCACCTCATATTATATTACTCATAATATATATATACATATATTTATGGCATTAAGAATGATTAATATATGATTATTAATGGTTGAATACTTATACACTATACATTCTAACTAATATATACTATACCCATATATCATTATAATATTTAATGATATATGTTAATAGTAGTGATTATATATATAGCTAAACTACTTATATATTACTATATCATAAACGGAAGAATATAATCATTCATTTTTATTTCATATTCAGTATAGTATATATACATATACTATATATATTCGGACGTCAATACTTCCATATTCGTATACTATCAAAATTACCATATCCAATAACTATATATATATATTATATATAATATATATTATATATCTACTATACTAGTTATTGCAAATAGTGCAATATTAATATAAATTACCTCAGAAATTAAATTTCTTCAGTATATACCTCTATTATTTCACTATTATACGTATTGACTACATTATTATACTCGCATGGGTTAGATATGGCAGATGATTACCTGCTGGCTTCTGGAATTAATCAGCCCTCGCAGAGCAAACATAATAAACTCTTCCCAAATCAGAAGTCGGTCATGTGTTCTTACACAAGCTTCAAGATTCATACTCAATCAATGACACCTTTGCCTCCGAATTATTCTCGAGCGGTTCAATGACTATTGATAAGGTCCACAGACAGATAATGGTTCCTCACCTAAATTACCATACACGGCCTTTGAGTGTGCAAGTCAAAGGTACTTGGGAAAATAGATGGAGTAGTATGTAATTGAGCATGCAGGTTAAATCTGAGTCAGAGATGTGGACAGAGAAAGGATGAGAAGACGGTGTCGCCGAGCCCTTTCAATAGAAAGAGGTATGCAACCTGGAGGTAGGATTTACTCAATTTATGAACGCATATCTCGATCTACACACATTTCCTCTTCTTCTGGCTACATCACCTCAGCCCATGTATCCGCTGACTTCGGCTTTCTTGCTGTCCAATACATGACGCCAGGCGATAATTAATATAAGAGTGACGGAACAATATCAAAAGGGGCAAGAAAGGGGACTGGAAGGTTAGATGAGAGGAGGAGAGAGCTGCTAAGAAGAAAAGCCCCAGAGCTCACATTTTTAAGACCACAAGTCCTATCA
>JABUQX010051699.1:0-26365 GCA_015478945.1 Trachelipus rathkii | reverse complement strand
CATATTCATTACTCAAATAATTATTAAAAAATATATAACCTTCATGCTTATTATAGTCATAAGTACACAAGACCTGATTACTATCATCTCTCATATTTTTATTTTTTAATATATTTGCTATGGCAATTTTGTCTTTTTGAATTTCGTTTTCAATGTCATTTTCGCTTATTTGGCAAGCGCTTTCGGGTTTATTAACCTCACATGCATTAACAACAGAAAAATTCTTTGT
This sequence comes from Trachelipus rathkii, assembly GCA_015478945.1. Lineage (NCBI taxonomy): Eukaryota > Metazoa > Arthropoda > Malacostraca > Isopoda > Trachelipodidae > Trachelipus > Trachelipus rathkii. The sequence continues at coordinate 26,136 of JABUQX010051699.1, read as the reverse complement.
ATTCAAATTATATTGATTTTCAGTATTACAATACAGCTCATTTTTATTATTAACATACTCAAAGTTTACTTCATTATTATTATTATTATTATTATTATTATTATTATTATTATTATTATTATTATTATTATTATTATTATTATTATTATTATTATTATTATTATTATTATCTTTATTATATTATTGTTATTATTATTGTTATTAAAGTTCGTTTTAATATTGCCATTATGAATATTAATACTATTATTATTATTAATACGCCATTATTTATATTAGAAATATTGATAATTATAATTGTTGAAGTTAAATTTCAAAACAGATAAATATATATACAAATATATCAATACAGATATACATATTATTGGCGCATATACATAAGGTTAAGCGCGAGCATATTACTGGGCTGCTGCTGGGCTGGGCGCGCTGGGCTGGGTTACAGCGAGTGAGCGCATATGGCTACAAGGTTATATATATAAACATATTATGGTATATATTAGCGTATATATTATGCCATATACAGGGTATATATGAGGTACAAAATATATATGTTATATTATTATATATTATACATATATTATTAGCTATTATATATTATTATTATTTATATATATATATATTATATATGGTTATATATTATAGTTTTTAATAAGTTATATTATTATTATTATTGTTGAACATTATTATCTATTTGTTTCATATTACTATTATTATTACTTGTACTATTATTATGCATATACCATATACATATTATTACATATATTATTATATATAGAAATATATATATATATATATTATTAATATTATTATTATTACGTATTACGGCAATATACCCATATTATTATACGTGCACCGTGGCTGCCAAGGAGCTGGCTGGCTGGTTGGTTACACTGGTTATTACGATATTATTATACGTTATTATTATTATTATTATTATTACATATTATTATTACGCTATTACAACAAATCATTATTATTTCCATATTTCCATATACTATATATATATTGTTAGCGTATGATATTATTATTATTATGCTGGTTGCTGGCTGCTGTTGGTGCCAGCTGGCTGGCTATTACATGCCATATTATTATTACAATACTATTGGCTGCCATATTATTACATACATATTATTATATGCCTGGTGGCTACAGTGTTGTTGGAGGAATACAATGATAATTTAATATCATTTTGTGAATATTATTATGTTGGCTAGTATTCATTATTGAAGTATTCATAATTATACTGCTGGCTATTATTATTATTATGTTGTGGATAATAACTATTCTTGGTTATTGGATGATATTCAGAAGCCATTATTATTATATTGGCTACTGCTGGCTGGCTGCTGTTGGTATATTGTATTACGCTATATTATTGGTTATTACATATTGATATTGCCATATTACAAACAGGCAGTTAATATCATATTAGCATACATATTATTATTATTATTATTATTATTATTTGTTTCTGTATTATTAGGCTGATATTGCCGTATATTTTGTTATTATACATATATATAATTATATATATGATATTATTTATATATATTGAGTTGAATATTTATTATTATTATTATTATTATTATTATTATTATATATATATATATAATATATACATATTATTGTTATTAGTTATTATATTATATTGTTATTATATTATTGTTATATATTATTATTACATATATGCATATTATTAATACATATTATGCTAAATTATGCATATACATATATATGTATTATTATTATTATTATTGATATTATTATATTATTATTATTATTATTATTATATTGTATATATATATATATATATACATATATTGGCTGGCTATTACTACGTATTAATATTGGTTTCTGATATTATAGGTCTGATCTTGAGCGCTAATATTATTACAGTATATATATATTATTAGGCATATTTAATATATATATGGTATATATATATTATTATTATTATTATTATACATATTATTATTTATATATGTTATATACAAAATATTTATTATTATTATTATTAAACATATTATATTATTATTATTATTACGCTGAGGTAAAGGCTGGCTGGCCATGGTTAAGGGGCAGCGCAGGCTATTACTATGTTGGCTGGGCTGGTTGCCGCGCTGGGCTATACTGTTGAAGATTGTGCAGCTGGCTGCCATTACTATTGTTGCTGGCGCTATTATAGCGTATATTATTATATTATTATTATATTACATATATTATTATTATATATATTATTATTATACTATATATTGTTATTACATATATTACTATTGTATTATTACATACTATCAACGCTATTATTTCCATTAATCAAGATATATATATATATTGTTACATGGCGGCCATATTAATATGTTATTGCTGCCATTACGGCTGGCGCATATACATGGCTGGGTTGGTTATTGGCTACAGCATATTGGCTATTGCCATATGATCTACTATTATGGCTGGAGCTGAGCTGGCATATGCGTTGTTACGCTGGCATGGCCATTGGCGCGGCTGGAGCGGGTTGGCAGCTAGCTGGGAAGGCTAGCGAAGGTGCCATGCCATTATTGCCATTGGTTGCTGCTGGCTACATACATATATTATTATTACTACTATTATTATATTATTGTTATTATACTAACACAGCAGATAGCAATATATACATATGTTAAGCAGCAGCAGCGTATATATATATTATATTACTAAGGGCTGGTTGTATACTGTTACAGCGCTAAGTGCCAGCGTTAAGGCTGCTAAGGTTATTATGGCTGCTATATATATAGGTTATATCACAAGTTAACCACCACCACGGGCCGACTTCAGAAGAGGCGGAAAATAACGTGACCCCATCTAACCCTGCAGCCTAAGAAAAATCTCTCAGGTTAGCGCAAACGTGGGTTTTAAGGAGAGGAAGATTAAATATAGTTGGGAAAACAGAAGAAGGGAAGGAGTTCCACAGAATAGAAGTAGCTGGAAAGAAAGAGGCTCCACAACGAACAAGTCTGGGTTTCTCAATTATTTACGCAAAATTCTTGCGAGAGCATGCGAGGGCGACGCAATGAAGGTGGAATGCGAGCGGCGAATTATCCTGAGCATCTACCGCTGTAGTACCTATAGAAAAGGGATAGTGCGCCAACGTCACGTCGCAGTGATAGAGGGTCAAGAGAGTTTGAAAGTAGGGGACAGTTTATAAGTCTCTTATCTTTAGATTCAACCCTATCCAATAGAAGGGTTGAGCCGGAGCCACCCCAAATATGAGAACAGTACTCCTTACAAGGGCGAATAAGGCCCTTATATAACTGGATCAGTTGTTCATTGGAAAAAAATTGCCGCAACCTGAACAGATCTCCCAGTTTCTTTGAGGCCAATTTAGCAACCATTGAAATATGAGGTTTCCAAGACAATTTATTGTTTATGTTAAGATCAAGAATGTTTATGTTATTCACAGGAGAGATGTTAGAGCCGTCGAATGAAATAGGAAAGTTGGGAGGTGTTTTTGAGAAGGAGATGTAGAGAAGCTGAGTTTTTAAAGAGTTTAATTTCACAAGGCTGCTGACCCCACCGGGAAATCCCATCGAGATCGACAAGGATAGAATCTGAAAGCTGAAGACGAGAGGCATTTCTAGAAGCAAAAGAGGGAGCAGATTTGAAGTGAGTAGAAGAGTGGAGGGTTGAGCCATCGGCAAAAGAGTGAACAGAGTTGGAAGTACAGCTGAGGAGATCTTTGATGAAAAGTAGGAATAAAGTTGTTGATAGAACAGAACCTTGCGGAACACCACAATAACAGGAAAGGAGGAAGAAGCCGCTCCATCAACGAGTACATATAGAGCGATCGGAGAGAAAAACTAGACAAGAATAAGCAAAGAGAAGGAGAAAAACCCAAAGGAAGTGAGAGCTGGGAGGCAGCAGTGACGTGCCGTAAAACCCAGTCGTGTGCTTTGATACGTCAAGCGCCACCACGCAAGACTCCCATTGTCCCTGCGGGCAGAAGACATTATTGACCATGAAAATCAGTTGGGGGATAGAAAAAGTGCGTGTCACCAGTTGATCCTGGATGACGAGCGCCACGTACTGGCGATCCGAAAGACGATCCGCGAACATAGCGAGTTGAAAGGTTAAGCATACATACATATATATATATATTATATTATTATATTATTATTATATATATATATATATATATATTATTACATATATTATTATATATTAATATAAGGTTATTATTATAATGTTATGCCACTGTTAAAATGTCTAGGCTCATTTATAAGTGGTTGACTCCAGGAGCGAAAATCAATAATTAAGGTATCGTTATTTAATAATTTTAGGGTTAATACATTACAATATAGGGTAACCCACATCTATAATTCCAACCTAACCTAACCTACCTAATCCCAACCTAACCAAACTTAACTCCAAATTAACCTAACCTAATATTAACGGAGTCAACCACTTATAAACGTCCCTGTCTATTGATAATGTTAGTTGTATCCGCGCAGTGTTTAAGGGAGGTTGAATATTGGTTATTATTAATTACATAATGATTTGTTTTATTATCGTTATTGCATATAAATACATATTATATTATTATTAAGGCTGGCTATTGGCTGGTTGCTGTATGCTGGCATGATATTATTGGCTATTATTGCTGGGTTGTACATTACAGGCTGGTGACACGGGGCACGCAGGCTGGCATGGCAGGCTGGCGCTACCGCGCCACCTGCTGGTGGGATGCAATGTTGTTGGGGGTACGTATGGCTGCCGCTATTAGTTATTTTTTGTTATTATTACTAGATATTGGTTATTGTTATTATTGCTATTATGGTTATCATTATTGTTATTAATATATGGTACATATATATGTTATACTTATATATACAGGTTGTTACTACCGTATACATAAATCGTATATATATCTTGGCCAAATAGTTAGCCAGCCAGCCAGCCGGGGCCAGGGGGCACTTGCCCCTGCCCCCTGTATAGTTAGTTAGTTAGTTAGTTAGTTAGTTAGTTAGTTAGTTAGTTAGTTAGTTAGTTAGTTAGTTAGTTAGTTAGTTAGTTAGTTAGTTAGTTAGTTAGTTAGTTAGTTAGTTAGTTAGTTAGTTAGTTAGTTAGTTAGTTAGTTAGTTAGTTAGCAGAGCAAGAGAAGTATGTGGATAGTGAGTTAATAGTTAATTTAGTTGCCAGTCAGTCAGCCAGCCAGGCCAGCCAGCCGGGGTCAGCCAGTCAGGCCAGCCAGTCAGTCAGTCAGCCAGCCAGCCAATCAGCCAGCCAGCCAGCCAGTCAGCCAGCCAGCCAGCCAGCAGCCAGCCAGTCAGCCAGCCAGTCAGTCAGCCAGTCAGTCAGTCAAGTCAGCCAGTCAGTCAGTCAGCCAGTTTTTGCCAGTTAGTTAGTTAGTTAGTTAGTTAGTTAGTTAGTTGATATTAGTTAGTTAGTTAGTTAGTTAGTTAGTTAGCTAGTTAGTTAGTTAGTTAGTTAGTTAGTTAGTTAGTTAGTTAGTTAGTTAGTTAGTTAGTTAGTTAGTTAGTTAGTTAGTTAGTTAGTTAGTTAGTTACTTAGGAGTGCAAAAGAAACATGTGGATGTGGTAAGTAGGAATTAAGAATGTCAATAGGGGCTTATGAAATGAAGAGGAGAGCAAGCGTTTAAAAGTTAAAATGAGGCTTGGTTAAATGAGCTAAAAGCCAATGTTGAGGTCTCAAAAGAAAGGTGTGTCGAAATAAATAAGAAGGAAAAAAGGAAAACTAAAAGTTTTATAAATAGGAGGAAAAAAAAGAGGTAAATGAATAGTTTGGAAGGAGAATGAATGAGGACTTACAATGGAATAGGAAGCTATTCTGGAAGGAGATGCAAAAGGTTAAGAAAGAGAGCAAGGGTAATCTTCATAGAATAAGTAATAAGGATGGTAATTTCGTAACGGTTGAAATGGATATGAGGAGAGTGTGGATGGAAAACTTCCAATATCTTCAAAACATTGGCAGTAATGAAGAGGTGATTGTGAATGTGAGTGGGTTTACTAGTGTAAGAAGAAATTGGTATTTTGCTGATGAAATAATTAGTAGGTAGAAGGTAATAGGAAGAGTGAGAAAGTTGAAGAATGGTAAATCCCCAGGTATAGATAGAATTACTGGTGAAATCATCAAGAATAGTATCGAGATTGTGATTGACAAGATATTGAAGTTATATAGCAAAGCGTTTATGGAGGGTATAATTCCGAATGATTATAGGAGAGCAGTAATAGTATTGCTGTATAAGGGTAAGGGAGGTAAGGGAAACTGTTAAAACTATAGTGGAATTAGTACAATTATAGTTGTAGGAAAGATATATGCTTGTATTTTGGTAGAAAGAGTGCGTCTAGAGACTGAAGGACTATTTGGCGAATAGCAAGGTGCATTTAGAAGTGGTAGAGAATGTATTGATAGAATCTTCACATTGAAGAAAATGAATGAGAAAATGAGATATAAAAATTATAAATTGTATTTAAGTTATATGGACTTGCAACAGGCGTTTGAAAGGATTAATAGCAAAGTTCTGTGGCAGACGTTAGTGATAGATGGTATTGGGAGTAAGGTCATGAATGGAATCAAAAGTACGTATGTCGATATTCAGGCGTGTGTAAGAATAAATGGAGTTTAAAGTGAATGGGTGTATATTAATAATTTAGTGAGGCAGGGATATGTTAAGTCTTCTTTGTTATTTACTTTGTATATAGATGGGGTAATAAAAATATATAGGTAGGGGTAGTAGGGAAGGTTCTAGACTGATAGAGAATGGGAGAGTGTGAAGGGTTTGCCCTGCTTATTGCACGCTGATGATTTTTTTTTGTGTGGTGAAGCTAAAGAAAGTTTGAGAGAATCGGTAGAAGGTTATGGCAGGGGTGCGTAAAAGGAGTAGGTTTGAAAGTAAATGTAGATAAGAATAAGGCGATGAAAGTGATTGAGAGTATGCTGCTGCCGGTGCTAATGCATAGTAGTGAAACTTTGGTGTACAAAAAGTGGCATAGATCTAAGATACATTCTGTTTAGATGGACAATCTTAGGGGCGTGTTAGGTGTGAGATACCTTAAAAAAAAAAGAAAGAATGTGTTAGGAAGTAGTGTGGTTTGTAGAATGCTGTAAAAGAGAAAATAAACGAGTGTGTATTAAGATGGTTTTATCATATGGAAAGGATGGATGAGGGTCGGTTGTTTAAACGAATGTATTGTTTTGAGTGTGCTGGGAAACGACCGGCTGGAAGACCGTATAAAAGTGAATTGAGTCAATAAAGGAATGTGTGAAGGAAGGGAATGTGAGTTTCGCAGAGGCGAGATAAAAAGTGCATAATACTAGTGATTGGCGGAGTTTTGTGAGGGTGTGTATTGGAGGGGAATGACCCAAGGGATGAACCTACATTGACGAGATACCACAATAAGGGTCCGTCACAGTCTTGCGAAACCTTAGGGTGAATTATTTTGACTTCGAAGTGCTCTGCTTAAGAATATAAGGGGTTGGTAAGAGGGGGGAATTTTCCTTCGAATCACATCATGTTTTTCATCTAATTTTTCTGTTTCCGGTGTATGTTGTGCATCTACCCCATTCTGGGGAGAAGGAGGAAAATAAAGAAAAATTAGAATATATGTATATGTTCGTAATTATTATCTTATTATTATTTTTATTTTCTTAATTATTTTGTTAATTATTTTCTTATATTGTTTAAAATTTATGTTTAAAAGTCATTTAGAAAACTTGAATTGATAAACGCTTGACTTTTCAGTCACGTAAATTAAAGTGAAAGTTATTTTATTTTTCCCGTAAAATTATATTGCTTGCATAATTCAGAATAATCTAATCAAAAGTTAATTACACTCAGCCTTGTATTAGAGCTCTTGCCAAATAAAGCGACAGACACAGGTTAGAGACTGATAGGAGGTGGGGGAGGAGAATGTAAGCTATTCTCTCTTTGCACTTAGCTTCTTCCCACTCAGATACAAATATGAGTATATCCCTTATATCCCTTATTGAATTGGGCTCTGCCCGTAAGCGGCTGTGTTAAATGTTAAAGAAAAATCAGTGGTTTGAAAAATAATTGAAAACTTTTTCTGACTGAAGAAAATGCAGAATGGATTACCTTATTTGGTACACAGTTTGCACTATTTTCATATGATCTTTGAAAGTTCTTCGACCACTATATTCCATTGGATAATGTATCAAATTCTTAACTAAGATTTTATTTAGTTTCGGCTTTTGTTAGTCTTAGAAAATGTTAGATGAAGTGTAAAATCTACAAAGCTAAAAATTAACAGCAGCATTTAATTAGAAAAACCTAATAGTTCTTTTATCTAACTAATTACTTTTTAGCTTTAGTTCGTCTAGTTATATAAAATATATATATGTGTTCATTATCTATATAAAGTAATGTAAATAATAATATTTTTATATATAACAATAATAGTAATATATATCATATATAAATATATATAATATATTATATAGTATATATAATTATATAAAATATTATATTATATTATATAGATAATATATATATATATATATATATATATATAATTATAAATTATATATATTATATATATATATATATTTAATAATATATATATATTGTGTATTAGTATAGTATATAGTGATAGGGTTCATCCCTTGCCCAGGTGGGCACACAACCCAATAAACCCCCTAGACAAACCCCGTCCTTCTCTCTATCATGCCTTCTCTTCATCGCCTCTGCCAAACTACATTTCTCTCCTCCATTTCTCTCCTCTTACTGACTCAATCCACATTTTCTTCTTTCTCCCAGCCAGTCGATTTGCCCAACACACTCACCACTGTATACATCCGCTTAACCAACCGAACTATCATTTTATCCTTTTCCACATGACAAACGATCTTCAACCGTATTTTCACTTACTCTTCATTTATCCCTTCCTTTCAACCACACACAAACTCTCTAATACGTTCCATTCCTCATTATTATCACTTCTTCTCCACCTAAACATCGCCCAAAGATTGTCCACCCTGAACACATTTGAACTTTAGAGTCTATACTCATTATTCCAGGACCATAGTCTCACTTCTATACATTAACAACAGGGTAACAACATACCCTCATGTAAGACCCTATAGCGCACTCAGACTTAAGTCCTTTCACATGTATTGGTTTGAAGCACACAATAACCTATCTCTTTTAATGTCGGTGGGTCGGGCAAAACACAAGTAGGACAAAAAAAAAAAATGAAATGAATTAAAAGACAAAGTCCACAATAAAATCAAACACAAAACACCATTACTTTAGAGAATTTATCAAAAAGATCTCTAACGCTTAACCGTTACCCAACACATCCGGAAAACCACTCCAAATAACCCCACCACTACAAGTAAATCGCAACCGTAACGTACCAAATCGCACACCCTGCACCACCACACCCAACAAGGTAAACCCGTATTTTATTCAATGATATTATGAATATGCAGATATTCATTAATATCTTCAACTAAACCATAAAAGATATTTTTTAATACTACTAAAAAATACTTCGTACAATTCTTCCAAAATATACTCCCATTCTTTAATTCTCCTCAATTCTCAGTTCCCAATAACTACTCCTCCTTTAATTTCTCAGTTCAAAATAATACTCCCTTCCTTACTTATTCCACAAATTCTCAATAATCTCTTTTGCACTTCTCCACACAATTCTCAAATTCTCCTCTTACGTCTTCCACACAATACTCATCAACTTCTCTGACTACGTACAAATTCAATATGTCAATTTCATCCAATAACTATTCTCTCAAACTCCTCAATTCAACACCATCTCAGATGACTACTCTTTTCAAGGCACTCATTAACAATGTCATTTCGGTCTTTCTTTTCGTTACCGAATATTATCAGCCTTCATTAATCTTTCTGATGTTTACTATGTGTTGAGAGAATGTTCCCCAAAATAAAAAACTGCGGAGTAAAAAAATATCCTGTCATAGCAATCCGCAATAAAAAAATATCAATATATAATAATAATAATACTAATTATTATAATAATGATCTGAACAATCATAATAGTAGAATATTAATAATAAAAATAAATTATAAGAAATAAGATTTTATTGATGAATGGCAATTATAATTGTTTGTAGATTATTTATTAAACTGAAATCAAGGAAGATAACATTATGAATTAAAATATCTAAAATATGAAATAAATATGATAAAATTATGAAATTTTTAATATTAATATAATGATTTATTAAAGCAAATTCTTCGAATAAATAAAAATTAAAAGAATTTTGAATTAAAATAAAGGAAAATATGCAAATATTTAGAAATTGAATTAAATGATTATTGAAATAAAACTGTAAACAAAAAAAAACAAACAAAAGCCCATCAGTTACTCATCCTATACGTTACACTGCTAACCAACCGCTTGAAACCTCAAAGGTTTACTGAAATACCTTACGATCCTCAAATCAGCGAATTCAACTAAAAAAGAAAAAACAATTTTATATAATCAATTTACATCATCCACAAAACAAATCCATACAACACTAACAGAAACCAACATTTATATTTACCTCATCCAAAATGGAAGTCAATCGCTGACTGAATCAAACCAAACAATTAAACTCAATAACATATGGCTTCTAAAATGAAAAAATAAAACACCTTTCATTCAAGCCCTTCAAACTCAATACATAAAAATGATAATAATACATAAATATAAAAATTTTTATATAATATAAGAATAATAAATAATAATAAATAATCAAGTAATATAATATATATAACTACATGAATAATAATAAATAATAATTAATAATAAGAATAATAATAATACTAATATAATAATATAATAATGTTATAATGTAAAATACGGTTAAGTCTGGCGTCAGAAAGTTGAAGCGTCAACTTACAGTTTCTATGACGCTTTTCGAAAATAACAATTAAGTAAAAAAAAATGAAAGAAAGTCTATAGAGTCTCGTTATCTTACTAAAAAAAGACAACTGATAAATAATAAATAACAAAAAATCACTCTTCAATAAAAAATATAAATCTCTTATAAAAAAAAATGTAAACTGCATCCTTGTACTCCATTGTTGGTGGACGTTCTCGAAGCACCCCTAAAAAAAATAATAAAACGGTAAATTATTAGACAAAAAAAAACGAAACAAAAAATACTACACCATCCCACACGATTTTAATATGCACCAACCACCTTCCTCCCATTCACAACCTCTTCCTATAACACTCACTACTCCATCACCGTTCCCTTTCACGCTCCAGCATACATATATCCTAATATAACCCAGACAAACTTGTTCGCAGGCTGCGACACATCTAACACAACTTCACACTGAGAACTGTCCCCTGTCCTCAACCACAACCATAACCTACTCTTCATCTACGTTTACTTTCAAACCCCTCCTTTACACACCCTGCCAAAATCTCTCTACCAACCCTCTCAAACTCTCTTTAGATATCACCACAACAACAAATCACCCGCATAATAATAGATTGTCACTCTTCCATCACCTCCATTCTCCATCATTCTAACACCATTTTCCCTGGGATGCCATTTCTAATTCTTTCAATAACCCCATCATATACAAATTGAATATTCAAGGAGACATAACACAACTCCATGCCTCACCCGCATATTTAATATTAAACCAATCACTTTTGCTCCAGTTCATTCTTACACCACGCCTCACTATTGTCGTGCCATATTTTTCCACTTCAATGCAACCCTGATCACAATCTCTAGTCCAAAAAAGCCCAATCAACAACCCAATCTCTGAAGTACTAGTCTGAAACAAACCAGCAATGAACTAGCTCGTCATCCAGTTACAATTTGAAAACATTCCTCAAAGCACACAATCCCATACCGTACCAAATAGGTTCAAAATTATGCAAGAGGACTTGATTCTGCGTCGCATGAAAACAGAAACTAATCCCTCAAAGAATGAAAAAGAAAATTTCTGCACATTTTGTTTAAAAGCAATATCGTCGCAAGCTAAATTATTCGTTAAAATCAGCAGCTACCGATTTTAAACCAAAAACTAAAAGTAACACACCCAGGTACGTAAAAAAGCAACTCAAGAAATACCTCACTATTAATCTTTGCTCTAGAGACAAAAAACAAGGCTTCAACAGATCTTACTCAACAATCACAGCTAGTTTGAACAAACCCACAACCAACCATCTAATAGTCTGCAAGGAAAATTCTAGCTCTTCTGAATCTTCTTAATACTCTTCTCCGAATTTACTTATCAGCAAGTCCCATATGGGATTCTATACCCCAGCAGATGAAATATATAACGGCTCCCAAATAGAGCTTGATTTACTGACCCAATTCTCTTCTCCTATGCTTCTTGCACTTCCGAGAAAAGTGATGAACAATGTCCAACGTAAACGTCCGCAAACGCTCTAACATTCTGGTCTGTTGGACGCGATGAAGAGAGACCCAGAGGTCCCCATTCTCCAAATTCAACTTGATCCAATCTCCAAAAAATTCACTCGCATGATGACATTACTGTCAAAAAATCTTCAGATCAAACCTTGCCAATCCAATGAATCCTATATTCTACCAGACTTCCAACCCAACACATTCTCAAAAACGACGACACTTACGGGATGACACCTTCCTTCCCAATTTCCATGGAAACCACTCTATATCCCTTCCACATTTCTGAATCTGCTTTCTAGCAGACCACTATTTCCGACTCTCTCAATTATCACATCTACATCACCATGAGCATAATGGTTGCTCTTCTATTAACCAACCAAACCACATAACTAAGTTGGACTTAGTGACTTCACGCTTATCTCGCATTCATGGTTGAAGCCCCTTCACCAATAATCTGAAAAACTCCTTCCCAAAGAGGTCATACAACCTAAAAAATCTGTTGAATGACTAACTCTTTACCTCCAGGACTTGTCTGGCTCCCTCCTCGCCTTAATCCACGTCTCAACCATTTTCCTCCTCCGATCTAGAAACCCACCCTCCAAAACTACCCCTAGTCGCATAGAGACAATTGTCTTACTCTAAAAGACCATCATTATAATATTTATAAACAACTCAAGCATGCCATTTCCTTCAATTGGAATTTGCCGTAGCTACCACTCTTAATTCGAAAACTTTTCAACTGACAATAATATATGTACACCAAAAATGTATATGTTCAAGAACTTCGGACTATACCTTCTCGCACAATTATGTCGCTCTTCAAGTATCTCTCGAGATGACCGATTTATAAATCACGTGACCTCGTATAGAAAGTAAGATGACCAATGAAGGGAAGGTGCAGGAAAACTCATTCACCAAGATTGTTCCCCTAATTCTCCAAGTCCCTCTCCAAAGCTTAAAACTTCATGCATGGCAGCGCACCGATTCACTTGTCCACCACCCTTACTATCTTGCTCGATCTACATTGCTCCGATAGTGAATTTACTAAAGTTCGACCTTTTAGTGATCTTTTTCTATAACAGGCTTCCTCTAACTTCCGTTGTAATACTAGGAGAACTTCAAACTCCGCCACCCCTTATGGGACGTGACTCTGTTCACTTCGTCTAGTCCAAGATCTAATAAGTATCTCCCTAACCCATTTCCCTGGAATGCCTTAACACAGAACCTACATATGAACGTTTTAGATGCACCACTTCTTCTTGTATTAATATTTCCTTTTGCTCCCATTCCCCTTATGGATTCGCATTTACCTGTTTTCGCTTGATATAATTTATTTGGCACGATTCATACCCATAGCATTTAAATGAGCTATACCAAAGCCAATGCTAAACCTTAACTCCAGTAGCCTATGATCGAACGGAGTGGTCTCTATTTATTTCTTTCTATAAGTTTCTATTCGATCGTCTTTTATTGCTTATTGTTGTCTTTAATTATTTACCGCTTCTTTTAAATTCTCAATAAAAACATTTTAAACGAAATGACATAACATTTTATAAAGGTCTTTATATTAAAAGTCTAATAATTTATTCATTTAAACTATGTAAAAATTACTTAAAATTTATAAAGTGCAATATTTATTATTTTAAATGTTTATGCTGAGCAAGAGAAGAATGATTATGTTATCACCTGTTCATGCACCTTTCTTCTCGCCTGTGCGAAACACCATTCCCTCATCTTTCGGAGCATGTCTATACTGACTCGAATCCTACTTTGTTCTTCGGTCTCTTAGCAGGTCTCGATTCCCGGCACACTCACCAATATTAATCCCCATTCACCATCTGACACTATCATCCCTATCTTTTTCCACATGACCAAACTATTTCAGACGGACTTCATTTATTCTCTCATTTACCCCTTCTTAACACAACATAACTCTCTAATACGTTCATCTCCTCATTTTATTTCTTCTCATACCTGAACACTCCCCCACAGACTAGTTATTGTACATTTAGATCTCATACCATTACTATTCCATTACCATAGTTCACTACATACTTAATAGCACAGGTAACAAGCATACCTCATGTAAGACTCTAGCTCACTCTAAAAACGTAGTCCCCTTAATATCCACAAGGATTTTAATTGCACCACACCTTATGAAATTCAAACTCTCCGCTACTACCACTCTGCATCATCCGATTCTCTTTACAACCAACATATCCTAAATATGTAAACTCAGACACTTGTTCCACTTGCTCACCATCTACACAACTTCACACAGAGGACGTCCTCACTCCACCTATAAAACCATCACTCTAATCTACGTTACTTTCAAACCCCTACCTTTTACACACCCTCAGAATCTCTTCTAACCAATCCTTCAAACTCTTTCAAAATTCACCATTGCAAAAAACCAAATTATCCGCAATACAATAGAATATAATCTATACTAATATAATATATAATGTATATATATATATATATTATATATATATAATAGATACACATACTATATATATATATACTAATATATAATATATATATATATATAATATATATATATATATATATATATAGTATATATATATATACATAATAATATATATATATATATATCTATATATTATATTATATATATTATAATACTATATAATATATATATATAATATTTAGTTTGAAAGGTACCCATCTATGAATACGTCATGTGACGTATGCCATTGAGGGAACGTTGAAGAGAGTACGATTTTTTGGTAATAATCTGAAATATGTTCGGAGGTGGTGATAGAGTTCGATTATAGTTTTGTGGGACCTGAATGGTTGGATAGGTGATCAACAAAGGGATGGTATAAAAGGGTTTTGGGGTGGCGGAGGAAAATGAGAATGGTAGAAAGTGATTGATTTCTGGAAAGAGAGGAGGTATGTGTGTAAGTAATACTTTCTTTAAATACAAGAGTATCCATAAGTATAACTAGAGTTGGTGTAGGTTATAAATTGTATGAAGTGAAAAGTATGATTATTTGTGTTGGTGAAGAGGAGATGTTGAAGTATTGTTGGATGTTAAATCAGTAGTAGGGGTGGAGGGTATCGAATCATTAATTTGTTATATGTAAAATTAAAGTTAGTGGGGGGGATGGAGAGGAAGGGAATACGAAAGGAGTAGGTAAATTAAGAGTGAGAAGTTAAGTGAGCAAGACAATAAGATAAGTATGTAAGAGCGCTCGCTTGTAAATAAATCAGGTTAATGTGAACAAGTTGATACTGAACAAATCTCGGGGCAAATGAAGGAAGCATTGTTAGTAGTGCAAAAGAAGTATGTGATGTGCTAAAGTAGGAAGTAAGAATGTTAAACGTGAAGCTGGAATGAAGGAGGTGATGAGAAACGGCTTAAGTAAAAAAAGAGCGTGTATATTACTAAAAAGGCAAAATGATGAATGTTTCAAAGAAAGATCTCTGGAATTAATTTATAGAGGAAAAAAGATCATACTAAGACAGTGTTCTGACGTAGAGAGAAACAGAGGTAATGAACCAGTTTGAAAGGAGTGATATGGCACTTTACAAAGGGAATAGGAAGGCATCTTCTTGAAGAAGCGCAAAAGCGTAAGAATGAGAAATAAATGAATCTGACTTAGAATAATGGATATGAATGGTGCTTTTGTGAGAGAGTGCATGTGTGTGAGAGAGTTTGGGAAAGAACACTTCGAAAAATCATGCAACAATAGTACCAGTAATGAAAGACGGTGATAGTGAATTGTTTGGGCTCTTGATTGTGCAGAAGAATAGGTAATTTTGATGAGTATATTAAGTAAGGAGGAGGTAATGGTAGAGTGAAAAGTGAAGAATGGTAAAATAATCTGAAAAATGGTTGTGGCTGCATACTCAGAACGAGGCGAAATGTATTGATTGAGATTTGGACAGTTGTGTAATAAAAGCGTTTATAGAGGTATAGTTCCAAGAGATTGGAGGAGCGTAATATACCTTATATAAGGGTTAACGGGAGATAAGGGAACTGTAGAAATTATAGGGAAATAAGTTATTAGAGTTGTAGGACGATATATGCTGTTTTGCGTCGAAAGACGTGTCGTCGATGACTGAAGGACACTGATTGGTTTGGAGAACCAAGTGCGTTAGATGGTAGAGATGTGATAGATCAAATGATTTACATGAAACAATATTGAGAAAATGAGCGGAGAAGAGAAAAATTGTATTTAGGTTGATGGATTTGCAAACAGGCGATATGACTAGAGTTAATAGGAAGTTTTATAGGCAAAGCGTTATGATATATGGTGTTGTGTAGGCTTCTGAATGGGAGTCAAAATATGATACGATAGTGAAAGAGGTTGATGTAAGAATAATGTGTCAACATGTGGATGGTTTAGGATTAAACAGCGGAGTACAGGACAGGGTTGTGTTATGTGTCTATTACTATTTGTATATGGATGGGCTTATGAAAGAATTCGAGGTTGGGAGATGGCAGGAATGTTTAGAATGAGTGAGCAATGGAGGATGAAGTGAGGTTGTCACCTACCTATTATATGCGCGATGATTGCGTCTAGTAGTGAGCGAATCTGGAGAGCGTTATGAGAGGATTAGTGAGAATTGCAGGTGTGGCAAAAGGAGGCTTCGAATAAGCTATAAGACACGTAAGAGTTAGTTATGGTGTGACGTTGACGGACATCTTCAAGTTGAGTTATGTTTAGTGGTGAGCGGATGGAACAGTGTTCTAGTTATCAAATATATTAGGTATATGTTTGGATGAAGAAGGAACGGCGATGCAGAGTGTAGTAGAAAGTTCCGTGAATCCGAGCAGGAAAGGTGGCTGGTAATGCCAATTCAATCGTTGGTAAGTAAGGACTAAGTTTAGATGTGCTAGGGTTTTACCATAGCGTGTATGTTGTTACCTGTGTATATGCTATGTAATACGAGTTAATAAGAGTGGTCTGAATGAAGTTTTATAGATCTAAAGTTCAATGTGTATCAGATGGACAATCTTAGGGTGTCGCTAGGTGTGAGAAGAATTGATAAAGAGAGAATGAACGTATTAGAGAGTGGTGTGTCGTTCAAGAAAGCGGTAAATGAGAGAATAAAGAAAGTATGTTGAGACGGTTTGGATCATATGGAAAGGCATGTGCATAGCTCGGTTGAGTAATCGAAATGTTATAGTGTCGAGGTGTTGGAAACCGATCCGGCGTGAGACCGAGAAAAGTGGTATTGAGTCAGTAATACGAAGTTTCGAAGCGGGAGGAAAAAATCTCGAGTTTCTGGTAGAGGCGAGAAAAAGTGATTAACAGAAGTGAGATGGCGGGATGTGAGGGTATGCTTGGGGCCATCCTGGGCCAGCAGGAATGAACCCTTAACATGACGATCTCCATAGTGAGGGTCCCAAATCGCTTGTCCCATGAAGCTTGGTGATCTTTTGATGCCATGGGTCCCACTAATTAATGGTACTGAAGGGCCGGTAAGGCTGCTTTCTTTCGACTCATGTCATGTGCTTCTACTGCTTCTTTAATTCCGATGACCGTCACGCACACTACTCCCATTCTGGAATAATAAGGAAGATGAAGAAGAAGAAGAAAGATATACTATAAATAATATATATTATATACTATATTACTATATAAGTATAAATATATATATATATATAATTATATATAATAATATATATATATACTATATATATAATATTAATAGTATATATAATATAATATATGAGGTGATGTAGAATAAATGTATGTCAATGGTGATCGTTTAAGAATTAATAGCGAGTAACAGGGTTTGTTATGGTCTCCATCAAATTTATATCAAATAGGATATGATGCGTATGAAAGAATTCGAGGTGGGTATGTCAGGAAATGGTGTTAGATTGATGGAAGCAATGGAGAGGAGATGGAGGTTCCCTAAGCTATTGTATGCGGTGACTTTTTTGTGTGCGAGTCTGAATGAGTTGAGAGATGTGGAGAGATTTCAGGGGTATATAAAGAGGGGTTTGAAAGTAAACGTAGATAAGAGTAAGGTTATGTATGTGAGTGAGGACAGTCTCGGTGTGAAGTTATATGTTATGATGAGCAACAGCTGGAGGCAAGTGTCTGAGTTTAATATTTAGAGTATGTGTTGGATGAGAAAACGGATGATGCAGAGTATGTGTAGTAGGAAAAGTTACGTGAATTGGCTGGAAGTGTCCTGGTGCAAATTAAATCGTTGTGAATGATAAAGACTAAAGTTTCTTGAGTGCGCTGAGTCTTACATGAGGAGCATGCTGTTACCTGTGTTATTGTTATGTAGTGAGTGGACTTATGGTCTCGAATAAGAAGATATATATCTATAAGTCAATGTGTCATGATGACAATGCTTAGGCATTGCTAGTGTGAAAGAATTAATAAAGTGAGGAAAGAACGTATTAGAGAGTGTGGTGGTAGAAGAAGGGGTAAATGAGGAATAAATGAAAGTATGTTGAGACTGTTTGGTCATGTGGAAAGGTAGGGAATGAAAGTCGGTTAGTTAAGCGATGTACAGTGGTGAGTGTGTGGGACCGACCACGGCTGGGAGACCGAAGAGAAAATGTATTGAGTCTGTGACACGAAATGTCTAAGAGAGAAATGTGGTTTGCTGATGGCGAGAAATAAGGTGCATGATAGAGAGCAATGGCGGGTATGGTTGTGGACTTTGGGCCCACCTGGGCCAGGGATAACCCTCTACATTGGACGATTTCCATATTGAGTGGTCCCGCTCGCAGTCCATTTAGATGCTCTATGTGAATTTATCTGTCTGTGCGAAGCTCTCACTATTAAATGGTTACCAGAGAGGCCGTAAGCTGGGCTTTCTTTTTTCGACGTTTGCCATGTTCTCCTACTGCTTTCTCTTCCGAATGCTGTTACAAGCAACGCTTACCCATTTCTATGGCGGAAAAAAAGAGCGAAGGTGAAGAAAGAAAGAAAGAAAGAGTACTATATATAATACTTATATTAATATAATATATATATATATATATATTATATATTATATATATATATAATATATATATATTATATATATATAATATATATATATATATTATATATATAATATATATAATATAATATATATCTATATATATTTATTACTACTTCTCTAATACTATATCTTATATATATATATATATATTATATATTATAGTATATTATTATATATATATATATTATATATATAGCTAAATATATATATATATATAATACTATATATATATATAAATTAAATTAATAATTTATAACACCTAACCTTGTCCATGAATTGCGGATTATAATTACCCACCCAAGTAGTTCCTTGTCAGATTTGATATATGTATATTTACTAATCAGTGGCATTAGAGAGCCAAGATATCCTAGGCTTGGTGCAAGCCTGACTATGAGTTCATCACATTTAAAATTTCTAAGCACCTTGACGTGATTGAATCCAGATTGTATGCTAGAAGCATGACGAAAGAACGAGAGTCTTATTTGCTTGTTAAATAAACTGTTATGTTGTATGTTATTAGTGATGGTGTGGGTATTAAGATTATACGTAATTCACGCATGTTAGAAACTTTCATTTCACTAACGTTCTACTGTTCTACAGTTTTTGTTTCGGACATGTATGCGAATACCTCACAACCCAATCCAGTGGAAGATGAGGAACCAGATTAATATAATATATATAAGTATAATCTATAATATATATATATTATATATATAATTTAATAAATATATATATATATATATTATTATATATACTATATATATCTATACTATATATTATATAATCTATATATATAATATACCATATATATATAATATATAATATATTATATATATTATATATATATATTGAATTAATCAGTGATAACTTTACCTCACACATTATATGAAAGTTATCTCTCTTTTGTTCTGATTGTATGATGTGATGATGATTATAATGAATCAATGAATCAACACTTAATTATGATTGATTGATATAATTTCTTTCTTATTTATTGTCCATTTTTTTATTTAAGTAATATTTTTCTATTCTTCTGTCAGATGCAACCTATATGTTGGTTTATTTTTAATCTTCCAATGTCTCTTTTCTCTCTTTCTGTCCTTGATTCTCTTCTCTTATATATCTTTTAAAAAATTTTTTTACTGTTTTCTAATACTTTATTATTATTTCATTAAAAAAATTAATAAAAGCAAAATAAAGCCTGCGACTCTTACATTATCTTTTACTTTATATCTTGCATTCATAAACTTCTTAGAAACAATATAATATATATATTATTCAAATATTAAATAGTTTTAAAAAATAAAACTACTACCAACGAATACATAAATAAGACATAAAATATAAAATAATTCATCAATAACTCATACTATGTTTTCTTTTTTCTTTATCTTTACTTTACTATTATTCTTTACTATTCTATTCTTTTTTCTTCTCTTTTTTCGATATTCCTTGTTCTTGCGTTGCCATATGATGTGATATGTTTCATATTACGTTATTGTTTAACATTATTTCAGTATATTTTTTTTTTTACACCCTCTTTTGTCAAAATGTCTGCACTTGTCCATGTATTTTATCCATTATTCTTCTATTTCTTTCTTCCTCGATATTTCTTTTAGAATAGCCATTATTATTCTGAAGTCTATTTATTTAATACTGCGGAAGTTGGAGTGTATGCTCTTTCAAGCTTTGACAATTGTTTTATCATTATTGTAGTTTTTCTTCATTACTTCTTCCCATTAAGCTTCAGATAATATTTCCGCATCGGCAACTCCCTTAAATTCCAATGCCTCAGCTTCTAGAGTGGATCTCGCCACTCTCTTTGCCACCTTTGATTTCCAATATAAAGGACTCCTGTTGTTGCAAATTCATTCTCTATCCCAAGGTTAACTATGACATCCATTTCCCACGTTATTAAAAGAGGCGGCATCTGAAAAGATTTCCATTTTTGTTTTTCCCTCACAGGTAGATGATTATCTGTTTCCTTTTCTTGTACTTGTATTTATAATTCTTTTATTACTTTTTTCACGTTATCCCTGTATTCCGTTTTTCACAAGTTTACTATACTTTCACTTAATTGTAAGAATTTCTGTCTGTTTGTTGAGCATCCAGTTTAATTGTCCAACAGTGACTGTATTCTGTATTGATTCTTCTTATTTAATATTCTTCTTCCTAATCTTTCTTTCTCGGTTACTTTCATGCTTTCTTATACAGTAAAATTTTCTCTAGGCATAATTTGCCTCAATTTCGTTGATCACGCTCAAACCATGTAACAAAATTATCCTTTCACTCTCTTTTCCTATTTTCCAATTTCTTTTTTTTTATTCTAGGATTATCTTTTCTTCTCAAATCAGATTCCCTCCACTAGCAGAATCATGTCACATGTAGGCACATGAGACCGATGGATTCTGTGTTTTCTCCAATTACACTCATACGTTGTTCCAACCCTTACTCTTTTTTCCTCAAAGTGATCTTTATTATGTCCATGATACTTTCATAACCATATTCTCGCTGCGTCTTTTAAACCGTACACAGTTTTCTTCCTTCCATAGGTAGTTTGTTTTTGCTTCTCTTGGAGTTTTACAATAACTTCTCTCTGATGTTGTTTACCTTGGAAATAGGCGGTTTTAATATCAAATGTTTTTGCATTTCCATCCATTTTTCTGAATTACAGGCAAGATACTTTCCAGTTTTCTCTTAGCACAATGTCTGCGTGAATCAGTTGTTAAAATTCTCAATTGTTTCTCAAAACTCGAGCAAACAAGTCGGGCTTTGCTTTTCTATTTTACCGTTTTCGACTTTTCTTAAATGACTCCATTAGTCGTAATTGCTTTTTTGATTATCCTTTCCTTGTACAGCCTCGTACACTCCATTTTCTTTTCCACTACTAACGCTGTCATCCATTTTTTGCTCTATGTATCTCTTCATTTTCGAAATCTCCTAACCATATTTCATCACCTATATTTTTATATCTTGAAATACCTCAAATCTATCCATTTTTCATTTCCATGATATAAACTATTAGTTGTAGCTATTCTGACCATTTTTTCGCTTAGTTGGCTTTTCCTGCATCTACTGTGTATCTCACTCTTATTTTTCCTTTGTTGTCTTTGCCACTATTCGATAGACTCCCCAATTTCACTTCCGGGTTTGTGTTCTTCCTCTCCTTTGATATCTCTTCTTGCGTTCTTTCTGATTAGGGTTCAGTTTTGATTTCCGTTTTCGACTTAGTCTTCTTGCTCTTACATTTTACTCTTCTCCCTTGCTATAACTACCACTTACTTCATCGTCCTCCTTATCACTTTCATCCGTCTCTGATCCATAAGTTTCTGACTCATCTTTTAGTCATTTGAAAACTTCTTTCTCAATTTAAGCTTTCCAGATGAGTCACCTCAATTTTAACTCTTTTAAAATCTCAACTATCCTCCGCGGTTAGGTCCCCATGATTTCACACTTACTGGTCTTTCCATCCTACCAAATGACTCTCGCAGGACCTCTCCAAACATTTCTCATGGTTTCTTCTATAATACACAAGATCTTATTTTTGCTTCTTCCCAAATGATGTTGTTCTCTTATGGATTGGACATGGCTTTTATTTAAATCTCTTACAGCCTCCTGTGTAGTATGTGAAATTATTCAGGCTTGTCTCTTGCTTGGAGATTCTCCAAGAGTGTCGTATGCATTTTCATAATCATTCATGTTATTTCCTCGTTGTTTATGCTCTGGGATGTGTAATTGTTTTTTCCAAAACTATCTGATTCCGTGATACTCATCTTTCATTTAATAAACAATTCGCTAGACGCTATTGTCCACATCAGGCTCAAAAGACAGCCATACTATCCCCAGCTACTATTTCGTGTATCCTCTCAAATTTCCTCAGTTCTTCATCTTTTCAGGAGTGGGCGGTTGTTTTCATTAATATGCCTAACAGTGCAGACTAATGTCAATAAATAGCCATAAATGGTGCTTCCAAGATTTCCATTAGAATTATTCATTTCTCGTTTTGGAATCACAAGTCCATTGTCTGAAAATTTCTTAGGTGTTTCCGAGTCGACAGCCACTTCTTCCCCTTAGAAATCCTTTTAACCACTAGTCAGTTGGATTTTTTCTTATTATCCATGCTGCTGAATTAATTCCGTTCTAGATATCCACCATATCAATAAAAATCTTCTATATTCTATTTCTCTAAATCAAAGCGCTATCACTTTCATTAAAACGTTATATGCCATAGCATTCACATCTACTCTGCCTAGCTATGTGTTCCTTATTATCATTTTATTATACAATGGTATCCACTTGGACATACATTTCTATTATTTTTCCTATCCAAGGCTCTCTCTTTAAATCTTTGACTACCTTTTCATTTTATAATATCATCATTGCAAAGTCCAATATTTCTCCCACTACTGCAAGTCGAATTTAAATGCAATTTTCTATTTAGTTTTCCATTATTTCTTCAGATTGCTCCACACTATTCCTCATGTTCTACTTCACATGCACATCTTGTGCAGGTTCCAGTTTCTTAATCAATGAAATCTTAACATGTTTATATCATTCTCCTCCTTACATCGTGTATTATGTAGTCTGAAAACGTATTTGCATATATAATCTAACATTCCTTCTCGAACGCTCTATTACTTGCTCCAATTTTCTCTAATATTTCTCTCTTCGTCCTTATAAAGTCTGGAACACATTTCCTTCATATATATTTGTTCATCTATACTCAACATTAGTTTTCCCATTAAATTTTGTTACGTATATCCTCATTCCTTTATCCCACTTTACCATAACGCGCTTTCTACAACAATGTAAACACAGTGTGATCTTCCTATAGCTCTTATTAGTCATTTCTTCAACTTTGTTCTTTCGTCCACATCAACTTAAATTCTCTTCCATCAATTGAGAGAACCATTACTCTGCCTTCTCTCAACAGATAGAAGATTTTATCGACTTAATCTTGCCAGTTCTCTAAACTTCCTTGTTTCATTCCTATCATTGTTCCATCTTCCAGACGATGCTTATCTACTTCTCTTTTAATTACCTTATTTCTTTCCTGTTCGTTTTTCCTTTATTCTTCCAGTTCTTTGAACAATCTATTGCCCAATGTTCACTTGAATGCAGATTAAACATTTCAGTTATTTCACTGACATTTATTCGCCCAATTGTGTTTCGAATCTGCCACTTAAACATTTAGAATAGTCCCGTATTTCTTTTAGTTAAACAGGAATCTTCTCTGCTCATCCCTTCAATCCAACAAGCTTCGTTTTCTTTCTCTTTTCCTTTTTCTCGCTGAAAACTATGCATGTCGAATTACATTTTAATAATTTCCATAACTAATTCTTCCTTGCCGCAGCTTCCAACGCTACAATGAAGCATCATCTTGAATTCAATTTTGCTTGTCAAAGATGACTCCTTTCATTTCCTGTGCATCTTTACCACGCCTCCCGCATTTTTGACATTCCCTGGATATTTTTCATATTTCTTAGTATTATTAATCTTTCATGGTTCATCTTTCTTCTTTCAATTCTGATAGTCTTATGTTTTTCTTCATTTTCATCCTCTTGACCTTAGTATTATACTGCATCACAGGCCGTTTTAATATCAATGCTACCCCCTCTCTCTTTTTTAACCCTTCTCTTTCTAAATCTGATACCATATTCGTGGGCTGACCTGTTCAGTCATAGACGTTTCCAACCAGGATATTTACTTTTTCCTCCAACTATCCAACCAATCTCCACCTCGTTCTTCCAATCTCCTGTATTCTCTCTTTCCCATGAAAGGTACGGCATCTTCTTGCTAGATATCATCCTTTTACGAGCAAGCAGAGTTCCGCAAATTGTTAATTGGTGATAACTTCATACCTCACATGATATATGAGTGTTATTCTCCTCTTTGTCTATCTGATTTATTTATGATGGTAGTATATGAGACTCAATCAATGAATCACACTTAATTTGCATGTATGTACTATACTTTCTTTCTTATTTCTTGTATTGAGAATTCTATTTAGTTTAATGTTGAACCCGTCCCTTGCGCACCATATGTCTTGGTCGATTTTTAATCTATCCAATGTCTCTTTTCTCTCTTCTAATTGAATTCTCTTCTTCTCTTATATCTGAAAAGTATATTCTTTTCACTATTATCCTTATATGGAAGAATGACACAAAATTTAAAATGTAATGAATGCGTGAAACATAAAAGCCTGCGACTCTTACAATTACTTTTACTTTAAATATCTATTGCATATAATTCTGAAAACATATATATATTATTTAGTTTCAATTATAAGAGTTTAATAATCAACTCCCCTCAACTTGTTCAAAAATCAGACATAAAATTATAAATAACTACTAATTACATATAGTATAAATAGACTACTAATACTATATATAATATATATAATAGCTATATATATATATTAGATATATATATATAATATATATATATATATACTGTATTATATTTCAGAAAATGGCAGGAGATATGTCACAATCAAAAATATATTTTACTGAACAGATTTACCAATATTTTGTTGCCGTAAGTCATTTATTATTATTTATTTATAAGACTATATACTTATCATTATTATTTTATATTATTAGTATTATTTTATTATCTATTATTAGTATTATATTATATTATTATTTATTATTGTACGTTTGTTATTTTAACCTTGTTCAGAAAAAGTTGGTTAACCTCTATAATCCCTATTGCGTACTAATTAGCACAATTTTTCTGTTTTGAATTAATATTTATTAACTGGAAGATTGCATCTCCTGT
>JABUQX010051698.1:32500-41858 GCA_015478945.1 Trachelipus rathkii | reverse complement strand
AATATAATATATATATATATATATATATATATATAATATTATAACACGTATATATATAAATATAGATAATAGTATATATATATATATATATTATATATATATATTAATATATATATATATATAATATAAATAATATTATTCTAATATAATATAATATATATATATATATATATATATAAAATAATAATATTACAATACATATATATATATATAATATATATATATATTATACTATATATATAATATATATATATATATATATATATAATATATATATTTTATATATACACTATATATATATACTATTATATTTTTGATATATAAATCTGTTTGAATAAAATTATGTTATATATGTTCAGGTCATAGGTTCTCAACGAGAATTTATTTAAACTTTAGATGATCTAAAATAGATTTTTATTCTTTTTAGGAGAGGAGAAAAATATAAAATTAATATTACGTAACTTTACAGGCAGTTCATCGTTCAAAGAGGAACTATATTAAAATTTAGGAAGAAAGTGACTGATTCCTTTTCTGTATTTCTTAAAATTCTTATTTTCTATAAAATATTTTCTAAGTTTTAAATTCTAAGTTAATAAAGATGTCCTTAACAAACATTTAATTTCATCATACCCTCAAAATTTTGTATCAGAATTAATGATTTCATGACTGTAAATGGAGAAGGAATTATAACAAGGGGTCGGAGCCGGAGCCGGAGTCGGAGCCGAACAATTTTAAAATGCCGGAGCCGGGCCGGAGTCGGAGCCTCCGTAAATTTTAAAATGCTGGAGCCGGAGCCGGAGCGAGCCGGGTAATTTTAAAATGCTTGAGCAGGAGCCGGAGTCGGAGCCGGGTAATTTTAAAATGCTGGAGCCGGAGCCGGAGTCGGAGCCGGAAAAAAATTTGCCGGCTCCGCAGCCCTGATTAAAACAATAGAATATCAAATACAATATACAATGATGGAAAATTCACAATATAGAGCAGTTGCAAAATTGATATTATTAAAAAAAGTAATTTCCTTGGGTTTCAACGCAAATTTAATCATTATTGTTTGAAATAAAATTTCCCTTAGTTGTCAAACACAAAGTTCAGTAAGAAGGTGTCTTTAGCCAGTCCATTTAACCTGTCGTCTTCCATAGTAATTCGCAGCCAAGTCTTGATCCTTCGCAGAGTACTGAAAGAGTGTTCTACTGTACTGGTGGTGCATGGCTGTGCGAGTAGTATCATCAAAGCCATTTTCGTAGACGGAAAGAAAGGTTCAGTCTCCTTTAAGACTTGGTAGACAACAAGATCTTTTAGTTCTTCACTACTCAGTTTCTTGTCCTTCCAAATTTTGTACCAAAGTTCTAGCTCTTCTTCTATGCCTTCTAAGTGGTAAAAACTATAAAATGAAGCTGTCTTTTCCTTTAACTCATCGATTGTTATGAGTAGCATATGGAAAGGATGTAAATATGTGAATGCATAAGCAGGTGTATTTTCAGTAGAAAACCGTAATTCCAAAGAAGAGGTTATAGAATCCAGATAACAGAGTTATTGAGGATCCTCTCCAAAACTCCATGGGATTTGTTGCTGGATGGTGCTGCGGCTGGTGCTGCTTCCTACCAAAAATCCGTGGTATATCCAGATCAGTCCCGGTTGCTCGGCGATTTGATTAGCTTCTTTAACACTTCATCCGGTGATTTTTTCTTCATCTTTCCGATGGGTCACTAACCATTTCCACAAATATGTTGATGTGCTGCGAAGTTTTTGACGATTCCAGGGTCTTTGGATTGAGAGCATATTAAACTGGCTCTAACATCGCCAGAGTTACTTCGCGATCACGAATCCAATAATCATAGCCATTGATGAATGACGAACTTACATGCCTCTGAATGCAACTGAAAAGCGCTTTTCTTGTGGCGTATTTCCTTCAAGGGAAAGGATTTCTAATGCTTTCATAACCCATCCAAACTGCTCCTGTAACACTCTGATGCACTATAGTTTGTTCAGGACCATCTGGGTCTGGGCATAGACTTGGATGTTTAGCGCATTAATTTTTCTTCGCAAAGACCAACTGCGCGAAAAAACGGAATAATGTCCCTCTATAGTACTCACAGTATGCGGATTTCTGGTATTGTGTTCAGATCATTTACTACTAGATTTTGTTGTGTGAAGAGCAATGAAAGAACAATGCTTTTTTATACTTTTTCCGCAATATTGCTTGGACACCTCCTTCTTTGCCAGACATTGTAGAACAGCCATCGAAACCCAAGCCCACGCATTTCTCGGGATCCAGTTCTTCGGTCGTGACAAAATCGTCAATGGCTTTCGCAATAGTTTTTGCGTCAAGCGCTTTCAGTTCTACAAAGCCAATAAATTCCTCTTGACTTCATCTGACTCTTTTGTCGAAATAGCGCAACCCTATGGATAATTGTTCTCTTTCCAGAAACACCAACGCATCCACCTGCCGGTAAGCTATACGCGCCGCCTCCTTTACCTTATTAACGATTCTTTCCGTAAGTAGTACCACATAGAGAAAATGAAGAAAGTTTGATTCCAAAATGACTGGTATGTGGCATTTTCTTCCCCTTTTCAAAATGGGTTTTCAATGACTGATCTCCGGCATCTATTCGTAAGCGACACAAATCTTGCAACACTCCCTCATCATGATGCTTACCCCGAAGCGGTAAATCGTTCGTACCAGAAAATGTCACACATGAAATTATTGAGGATAATATTTTTTTTATTTTTCTTTGATTTCTTGTAAAATCAAAGAATTTTTGAGTGTACTAGTAAAGTTTTTGAGGAACAATCTTGCAGCTACAAACAGCAGTTTTCTGCTACTCTGTGTTTGTATGTCCCTTAAAAACCGCATGAACATCTTTATATTTAGAGAAAGGTCTTATTGATTAAAGAGCCTAGGAACCCTCTGACCGAACTTTTATTTGGTGGAAATAAAATAAAACACTTGCAAAATGCTCTCTTTAGGCGCCTGGAGTATATCAGCTAAGGTGAATATGTCTTAATCCAACCATTCATAATAGGTTTTCCTCTTTAAGTGGGTAGCATTCTTCCAAAAAATTATAGGTCTTAGTAACTGTAACTGTTTCCTTTTCTCAGTCAAAATCATAGATGAATGTCCAACGTATCTACCAATGTTATTTTCGTGACTGTCATCTACTGAAACGCGAGCTCCGAAATCTTGGACCATACTTGACTCGTCGAGGTGCTGGGCCTGGGTGTGGGTTCTTCATCATGCGAAATATCGAAGTAGGAGGTTAGCAAATATTCATTGATCTGTGTATAAAAAATTTGTTTTTATGTTATGTTTATCCAAAATGTTACTCGAAATGTGACTTGAATCAATAGATCAATAGATTGATAGATCATGGGAGGGTAGGATGGTATGGAGGGTAGGTGGATGGTTGATTGATTACTGATGTGCTGATCAAAGGGTATGCAAAAAATGACAATCTACTACAAAAATTACTTCGACTTGAATCAATAGACAATAGATCCAATAGATCCATATAGATCAATTAGATCAGCGGAGCGAATAGGGAGGCTGGCGGATGGTAATTTGATTTTACTGATAGATTTACTGCTTTAGGGTGTGTAAAACATGACAATTTTACTAAAAATATGACTTGAATCAATAGATCATTAGATCAATAGATCATGGAAGGGATGAGGAGGGCTGTTTGAATTACTGATTTACTGATTTACTGCTTTAGGGTATGTAAAAACGTAAATTTGTAAGTTATAAACATAAAAAGAATAAGAAATTTTACTTATTTATATTTAATTATTTATTTATTTATTTATTTTTATTTTATTTTTTTTGATGGTTTTCTCGCGTAAACCACCCATCATTTTTTGAAATCTACAGACCGATAAGCATATATAAGGATACCATACATTGTTGTTATACGAATGTTTATTAACGCAGCACCGCACCGGCTCCAGCACCGGAGCCGGAGCCAACACCTCTGACTCTGAATCCTTCTCAGACTCCTCCTTCCTCATTCTTCTTCCTTCTTCCTTCTTCTTTTCATCTTCTCTTCTTTCTCTCTTTTGCATTCCATGCATTTCTTCTTCTTTTTTCAGGAGGGGACCCCCTCTGGGGGGGTCCCTGGAATCCAAAGCCGAATGTAGACGAGATTACGTCATCACACTCAAGCCTAACTCGTCTTAAGCCTAATCTCCACGCGCTCGGAAGTCGCAACAAGGGCGTAAGCCACATTTTGAGCTACACTCTCGGGGGTGACTACCCCCTATATACATCCTAGAGACTTGAAATTTCGCGTGTATCGAGCTTAACCAATACATAGATTATATTCCAAGTTTCAGACCTATACCTCTATTCCTTCCTATCGAAAAGGGTGTGGGCGGTCAAAGTGCTGCATCACTACAGCAATTAATCGAATGTTAATTATAGTAATTATTTTCTTTCGATTATATTTTTCAATGTAAAAAGCCAACCAGAGCACGTAGAAAGACGATTTAAACATCGATATATGGGTAATAGACGTCGATAAATCGATTGAAACCGTCAAAAATGATCTCCCGATCATTTAAAACCTTCTAGGAACCAAAAAGCCCCCTTGGGGGGGTTACCCCCCCCCTTTTGGGTTACTAAACCTCCGAAAACGGTCTTTCAGACCTTACATTCAGTCTCACCGACCTTAAAAACCCTAACTTTGACGTATCAAACGTTAAAAACTAATGAAAAGATGGAAATTTCCAAGTCAGCTGCCGACATGTCTGGAATTTCCAAAACCTCCGAAAATGGTTTTCAAGTCTTTGCCTTCGACGTGCAGGAATGTCAATGGGAAAAATCCCCCAAAATCCTCCGGAGTTGGGGATCTTGACCTGAATTATGGACCAAACGCTTAAAAAAGGCTAAAAAAATAGCTAAAAAATGCTAAAAAAGTGCCAAAAAATGCCTAAAAAAGTCAAATTTAACGGATTAGGTTGCTAGATTTGGCGACAAATCTAGCAAAACGCTAAAAAAGTAGCAAAATTCCAAAAAAATGGTAAAAATTAGTAAAAGGTACCAAAAATGCCAAAATTAACGGTTTAGGGTGCCAGATTTAGAGACAAATCTGGCAGCGTTCAGTTTGGCGGTTAGTTGTGCACCCCTTACAACTCCAGCGTTCTTTATCAGCATCTTTATTTGAGGACCATTCCAGCAGTTAATTTGGCATCACCAAGCTGTGGAAATTTTCTTGCCAAAAAAAGAAATGCTTGACTGTCTTTATTTAAAGCCTTATAAAAACTTCTCATTAATCCCAATTTTATATGAAGTGGTGTAAGTAAAATTTATTACTGTTGACGATAGGTTTATATATGACATCATGGGAACAAGGATCAAAGGACTGTCGAGATGGCCATTCTTGTCGGCTTTGTGCTGTTCACCGGATATGCTATTCCATAAATAGAGGAAGCAGGGATATTTCGTTTACCTGCCTTGCATTCCAAGTATTAAAGACACAACCTGAAATAAAAAGAAAATATTTATTAATATAAAATCTCCAGGAATGTAACAAATTTAATGTAAATATGAAATCTGTACTAAATACTATATTACTCTTTTTGTCTTTTAAGTGCAACGTATTACAAATTTAGAATAACATATAAGTAAGGTGAGTATATCTAAATTAAGAAACTATAAATTGTTCTACTGAAAAATTATTTTTTTCCCATAAAAATCACTAATGTAGACTATTTCTTACCTTTAGATCTCCACATATCTTCCATTCATGAAGATTGTACTTGAAAGCATCCAGTAAACTCTTCATGGTTTCGTAGTTCTCCTTTAATTGAACAGAGTGTGCAACTGGAACAGATGCTGCTTTATTTCCAATATGTAAGAGGACACCCTTTAAACTTCTTGCTGAAGAGTCAATAAAAAGTCTCCATTCTTCTGGTTTATAGGGCAACCCTAAAGCTTTTTTTAAACCACTGATATTTTTGCAATATACAAGCATTGTATTTTCGTGAACGGCGGAAAATTTTCGAAACTCTTCCTCTCTGCTACGGTACCAGTAATATGTTGTCCCTGGAGCCAGTAACTTATTTTCAGCAAGTCTTGAACCAAGTACCTGGGCTGACTCTTTTGATAGACCCAAATCTCTGGTCAAGTCGTTCAGTTGGGCTTGATTTAAAGGATTAGGCTGTTCTAAATCTGAATTTGAAGCGATATATGATGAAGACGTGTCTATTTCTTCAAATTCCTGATCGTTCTCTTCGAAATTTTCCAGATTAACAGGTCGTTCAGGTATAGGTACCTCTGGGCCATGAGGAACTGGGCATCTGGCAGAAGGAAGATCAGGATAAACAACATGATGCTTGTTTTTTCTGTTCACTTCTTGAATGAAATTACTAAACATTAAAACTCATGCTGTGAGACGTACTCATGTGATCCATATATTAAATGTTTAAAAAATTAGCAAAATAACGTATGAAATAAAACTCTTACCAACCAAGTCAGTGAGGCAAAATTAACAATCTGTTACATGATCAGTTCCTTCTCCCCACTGCATCGGTATACCAAAAGGTAGTGAATTAATTTTGCCTTTACTCCATCTTCTTAGATTTTCAACACATGTCTTGCAACAGAAATGTGGAGCAAATTTCTTATCTTGATCACCTAATTTCATTTTAAAATAAGCATAGTAGCTTGCTTTCACAAATGACGTTATTTTGGATTGCTGTCTAGACAATATTACTTGCCCACATATAAAACAAAACTTATTTATACATTTTCGATTCATTTTTAAATTCCTGTAGAAATATATATATATATATTATAATATAATATTTATTATATAATATAATAATATAATATAATATACTATATATTATATATATATATATATATATATATATATATATATATACCATAAAAACACTGCTAAAAAATATTGCAACATTTTAACTGTAATTACATGTGCAAACAAAAAACCAAAAATTCACTGATAACAGCGTATCACTGACACTTAGGAAATGTAAATATGATACTAACTGTAATTATTACAAACACTGCTTTGTTTTCGACAGGAAAATCAGCCTCTTTATATACAAACATAGCCGGTGATTATCAAACAGGGCCCTCTTTAACCATTCATGCCGCCCTAGGCAAAAAAAAAAAATCACCCTAAGCATATGTAAATTATATTATATATATATATATATATATATTATATATATATATAATATATAATACTATATATATATAATTATATATATATAATGATAATATATATATATATATATATATATATATATATATATATATATATATATATATATATATATATATATAAAAGGAAGGGCTACATAAGTCTGAATTTCGTTTTCACAGTGTTTAAGATTTGATTTTTATTAGCGATACCTTTGGCCCTTGACTTTAAATTTAGGTTTTATGTTAAATCAATTTTTTACTTACTTTTTTTTTATTCGTGTATTTGTATGGGTGTAAAAAGAGCGTTAGTGTTTATAACTTTTATATTTTTATATTTTACATATTTACTTTAGTTTTTTTTAACATTTACGGTTTTAAATATAGGTTTTAGTGTGTAAACAATTTTAACCTGATTTCACGATTTTGTTTGTTTTTTCGCCTGTTTGTTTTTGTCTGTTGTTTGTTTTGTGGTGGGTGTGTGTGCATGTAAGATAGTAGATTTGCGCAGGCGCGGGCTACTATCGACTTTACTAACATCCGTGGCTTGCAATCTAACTCTGCATCCGTGGAATACCCCCCTCTCTAACTCTAACCCTAACCTTTTGCTTCTGTCTGAGAAACCCAGATGGCTAGGAATTCATCCTCTAACTCATTTTTAATATGATCCAACTATAACTGTATTTTCATAATTTCCGTTGTAAGGTGGAGTATGTGCTATTGTAAACAATTTTAAACACTCTGTAACACGTCTTT
The DNA here is from genome assembly GCA_015478945.1 of Trachelipus rathkii. Classification (NCBI taxonomy): domain Eukaryota; kingdom Metazoa; phylum Arthropoda; class Malacostraca; order Isopoda; family Trachelipodidae; genus Trachelipus; species Trachelipus rathkii. Next base: position 33,943 of record JABUQX010051698.1, on the reverse strand, counting down.
AAGGAATCTCGCGATCTAGTAACTCGATGTTCGTGGCTTAAATCTTTTGCCTTCTATTACAAAATCTTGGTGTTTCAGCTACTGTTCTCCTAACAGAACAGATTTCACGCCTTTTTTGAATATCTTACAACCTTCTCACGTTGACTGTCTTATACTTCTCATCCAAATACTGACGGTCCTCTATTTGAGGGATTTCAATGTAACACAACACTGAATGTTTGGGTCCTCTCATACTGATTTAGGTGGGGAGGAGGCAGAATCATTTAGCATTCTCACGATCTGGGGCAACTAATTAAAGAACCCCACACACATTCCCGGTTCGTCCCAACCAATTCTTGAACACACTTGACCTATGTGTCACACTAGGCCTTCTCTCTATAAATACACACCTTCGCTCTATTGGTAAATCTGACCACAACCTATATCTCTCTTTATTTTAATACTTTCTCTCCAACAGTTCAATCCTGCCCTACGCGTTTTTTTTCTGGCACTGAATCGGGCGCGATAGGTGCCTAACGTCGGCTTCTACACTAACTATTTAATCGGAATGACTGTTTGATTCTGGTGACGCTTCGGCTTCTGCGATAAGGGGGAACTGTAATCGTTGATGGTATGAGGCAGGTCATTCCTTCTTCGACTAAATCTTTCTCCTCATAAAATCATTGGTTCGATCGTGCTTGTTCTCTGGCCCATTCAGGCTAGAGACAGTGCGTATCCGGGGTGGAAAAATTCTCCTTCTCCTATCACTCTTGCTTAATTTTCATTCAGCTAGAAATCGTAATGCAGGGATATCTTCGACGAGCAAAGCGAGCTTTCATTAAACGAAAGGGCGCTAACCTCCTAGGTTCTGCCACTGAAAAATCTTTCTGGCCTTTGCCAAAAAACATCTCTAACAACTTCTTATAAATCTGCCTTTCCTCCTCTTAATTCGATCTGGACGGTTCTGTTGCTACATTCTCAACTGAACCCACGCGCAATCTCTTTGCGTCTCCTATTCTTCCTCTAACTCAACCCTGGACGATTCTGGGATTCCTCCTCCCTCCTCCTTCTTCTCTCATTTCCTATTTGCCTTTGCCTGTGATAACATTTGATCGGGTGCATGGACTCTTGAAATTTACGAACGTTAGGAAGGCGGTGACCGGATGGCGTTCCTCCCCGAATTTTGAGGAAATGTGCTCCGTGCTGACCCGCCCCTCGTTCAACTATATTCCTTATGTCCAATACTAAACTTTCCCTCAGTGTTGGCAAGGGCCGCGACTTAACATCCAACACATTCTTCAACTCATTCAATTCTGCTCCCTCTTTTACTTCTTAAATTGCCTCTCGTCTTTATCTTTCCGATTCTATTCTCGCTGATCTGAGATAGATTCGGGTGGGGTCGTCTCAACCTGTGAAATTTAATTCTTTTTAAAAAACTCAACTTCTACAAATCGCTCCCTCTCT
>JABUQX010051698.1:10000-25000 GCA_015478945.1 Trachelipus rathkii | reverse complement strand
ATTACAAGTGAGAACAGTTCCCGCCAAGAGAGAGGCTCACAGGGCAGAGAGTAGATAATACCAAACATACAAACGATCTCAGTCTCAGAAGATGGCAAAGAGTAAGCAAAGAGTTCTTTCGAGAGATGAAAGACTTCTCATAGTCTCTCACCAAGTCGTCAGACAGCTTGATTGAAGCCCTGCCACCGAATCGAAACAGAAGAACAACCCATCATTTCAAATAGAAGAAATCTCTTAGGAGAACGTAAAACAAAGGCAGACACTGTAAGCATGGCTGTTGGCGGATGTGTAAACCACGGCGCCATTCTTACATCAAGCGTAACATGCCGTTCGGAATTTTGTCCTTATTGTATCCTTCGTATTCCCGCCAAATCGAGAAAGTCAGCAAGCACATGAGTCAAACCCCCAAAGGAGGCAAATCGCATCAGAACCCTCTCGCACAGGGAGTAAAGAGTGATAATATTTTAAATGAAAAATGATCTATTTTTAATTAGGTATTTGTTTTATTAAATATTCAGGGCTGGTAAAAAGCCAGTTAATAATAATAAAATTAATAATAATAGTTATGTTTGGTATCTAACGGGTATATAATAATAATAATAATAATAATATAATAATGAATATAATAATAATACATAATAATAATAATATATTAATAAAATAATAATAATAATATAATAATTTAACTTTTGCGGTATATTTTAAAGAGATAACGAGCGAAGTCTCACTGGCATGTCAAGGAGGTCCATCCTCCTCCAACGAAGCTCGTGTGTCCGCAATATAAAGAGTATCAGATTAACCCATACCAGATACCCACCGCTGGTTCAGTTGCTCACAAAATATAATATTACGATGTCCGATAGAGAAAGTCGGTTATTAAAAATTAATATGTGGGTGCTAAATAAATGTAGGAAAATTATAAAACTTATTTACTATTTGGATAAAATATCAATGAGTCTTTATTTTATAAGTGTAGTGAAATAATCTTACTCCCATGGATGGGACAATAAAAATATCGATTATTGCCCAGTCAAATTTAAAGCCGCCAATGTACCGTAATTACATTTATACCTCTCGCGAAACATGTTACAATTTATTTCGGTTTTAATCCGAAATTATATTGTGGAATTATCTAACTAATTAGATCCAACTTGAATCAGGAATACCGTTCTAAAAAAAATTCTTGAATATTTCTGCTTAATCAGACACGTTAACGGATACTCAGAGCAAGAATGTATAAATTGTGTGAATATTAAAACAATTTGTTATGATATTAAAACGTTATCAATACCTTCTCTCTCAATTTCTCTTCTTATGTAGCTCATGTAATGAACTTTTTAGCGAAATATACCTAAATTAATAATAATTAATGATTTCGGAATTTAACCCAAAACGAAAGAAGTAAAAAATTATCCAAAATCTATTTTTCACACGTGCTGTTTCTTGCCAAATTTTAAAGCTTCCCTAAGATAATTATATATTGATATAATATTATAATATATATTATATATATATATATATATAATATATATATATATAATATAATATATATATATATAACTTATAGTATAGTTCCATATATAATATATATATATATATAATATATATATATATATATATAATATATATATATAAATATTATATATAATATATATATATATATATATTAGAATGATATATATATTATAATTATATATATATAGAAATAATATTATATATATATATATATATACTATATATTACAAGGACACAGACCAATAATATTTAATTTGTCCACAGGTAACATCCACGTAAACAAATATCGTTACAATAGCAAAGCGCTAATCAACGACGTGCGTAACATAAAATATACGCAAAAGCTCTCCAATTTACTGAGATATATAACACTATAAAATGCAATACTACTTTAAATACAATATTCACAGCTATCCCAAATGTTAATAATGTACAATAACACTGAAATATTACTTTAGTACAACGTTAACAGCTATATCCAAATTTAGAATGAAATATTTACATTAAAAACACTTCATAAATACTAGCTTGCACAATCGGTATATCATTACTGATACATCACAATGTAATAGCGAGAATTATGATATCAGAGGGACCAACATAACCATACATCCAAGACCAAGAGCATAGGGGGGAGAAAGAATGGAAGAAATGGTGCGTCACAGGTTTTATATGAAGAATAGTATCCTCGAATACATTTCTGTCCAATGACAAGATAGTACAAATAGAAAGATGAAAAATATAAACAGGTTTTATCTGAAATCAAAAGAAAAGTAGATAGCTATTTAAAGGAAAAGAGGCGGGATTTACCACCCTGGTAAAATAAAAGAACTTGCATTAGAATAAACAGTCTCAACGTAATCAGAAAGAGAAAGTAAAGATTTGTTGAGATTTTGAACTTCCTCATGTTGCAAATAAAAATCGCTTTTTATTATTTAAAATATATATATAACTTTAACATTAAAATTATATATATATATATATATATTATATATATATATATAATATATAATATATATATATATATATTAAATATATTATATTATATATATTATAATACTATCTACGCCTTCATAGTAAAGAATCGTATACACCAAAATAATAAAATGAATAATATACTATCATAATAATAATAATCAATAATAATCATAAAAAATATAATAATAATAATAATCAAATAATAATAATAATAATAATAATAATAATAAATAATAATAATAATAATAATAATAATAATAATAATAATAACAATAATAATAATAAACATATTAAATGTCAATAGAATCAAGAATGTAATTTCATCTTAAAAGTTAAGCTTTCAGATAAAATAGATTCTTGCTTCTTTCAACAATTTACACATACCTTTTAATAAAGAAAAAATACTATTACTATATTTATATATATATATTATATATAATATATATAATATATATATATATATATATAATAGTATAGTAATAATATATTATATCTGATTTGGTGAGACGGCACGATTGACATGCTATAAGATGGGAGAATTGTAAATAAACAGGGAAGACATGACTAGAAAGCCAAATTATCTTAGGCATGTTCATCGTGACATAATAATATAATAATATAAAATAATAATTAATTAATAATAATAATAATAATAATAATAGATAAATATAATAATAATAATAAAATAAATAATAATAATAACGATAATAATAATATAATAATAATCAATAATAATCAATAATAATATAATAACATAATAATAATAAAGAATAATAAAAATTAATTAATAATAATAATAATAATAATAATAATTTAATAATAATAATAATAAAGAAATAGTCTGGACATTAGTTGCAGCAAAAGGATGTACACTGCAGGTGGTGAATACTGAGTTCCAGAGGGTCCAGAAGCTGATGCTTGAGAGCTTGAGAGCTTGATGGGGTTGGGCTACTTCTCACCGGTAGCTTGATGGTCACTCCACTAAATTGTGAGACTTCTACAATAATAGCGTGTCTGAAATACAGGGACCATTCAGTATTTATAATGTTAGCAGTAGAACAAAATAACGAAGCTTTGAACAATAAATCTAGGAGCATAGAAACCTAGAACCCCAAAGCCTGAGCCTAATAATAAAAAACAATAAAATAATATTTCAAATATAGGATATATATAATATAATAAATCCCATATATAATCTAAATGGATACAATTATACTAAGTAACAAGTTAGGCCTACATTGTCTAGTTAAATTCATAAGGTTATGTGCAAAGGAAAATTGCCGTTAGATGCCTTTATCTAGAAAGTCCACAGGTAAGAAATAGCCTTGTTTATTCCTCCAGTCCAAGCCTGCTGCTGGAATAGCTAGCAATACAAATATAAAAGAAATATAAAAATACACAGTATCATTCACTCTTGGGCTTCCTATAGGGCCACTTAATAACCATTCAATTTATAATCGTATATGTAAAATACTCTATTTTCAAATTAATGCACTTACCACTAAACAAAGGTCAAAAGTATATGGCGTGTATGAGCCCAAATACCGCTGTATACAAAAAGCTCAGAGCGAATATAAAGCAGAGTTAGCAATCAGAAAATGCGCTTAGATGAATGATGCCTGATAGTTAGCTGCCATTTCGATAAATTACACCAGTTTGCAAAACCAGTAGCTTAAATTTTATTATCTATAGTTGATGTGCGCGCTAGTTATAATCAATATGACCTCAGCACTACAATATATATATAAATTATATATATATATAAATATAATATATAATATAATATATATATTATTAATATATATATATTATATATATTATATATAATATAAATATATATATATATATAAGTATATATAAATGATTATATGATATTATATTATATATATATATAATATATATTATATATATTTATATATATATATAATAATATCATATATATATATTATATATATATATATATTATATATACTATATTAAATATATATATTACAGCCTATATTATAGAATATATATATATTATATACTATTATATATATATATATATATATATATATATACTAATATATATTATATATATTATATATATATATATATATATCTATATATATATAATATATATATATATAATACGCTCGATTATACTATATATATATATATAAATATATATTATATTATACTATTATTATTATTTATGGGGGAAAAAAAATGCTTTAAAAAAAAAAACCATGTTTTTTAAATTAACCAAAATAAAACCATGTTATTTGTTGTTTTGGGGGGTTTTATACTATTTTGATGTTTTAATGTGTTTATTGGTTTTAATAGATTTTAAAGCAAAAATCACTACTGGAAACTTATACACGTGCAACACATATTTAAATTCCTTAATAAATTCTTTAGATTCTAAATTTTCACATAGAGAGGAATACTGTAACTGTATAAAATTATATAATTTTGAGTTTACATAAACTCATAAAGTAAAAAAAACGAGAATATTATAATATATGAACTCTATCTGAAAAAAAAGTAATACTTTATATCTTACCAAAAAAAAAAAAAAAAAAATAAAAAAAACGCATAAAAAAAAGTTTATTTAAATTAACCTATAATGATATACTATATGATTTCTTATTACCTATTATTTGAATACTAGGAAATCTATATATATATATATATAAATATATATATATAGATATATATATAAATATATATTATATCTTATTATAATCTATTAATTATATCTACCGTTATTATACTATTTATATATTATATAATAATATTAGAGAGAAAAAAAAGGGAAGACTATGAAGGAAGAGAGAGAAGAAGTCATCATAAAAGTCGAAACTAAATTATCATTAAGAATTTTAGACCAAAAAACTAATTCTTTTTAGCTATCCCAAGCTATCTAATATTGCTGCTGCATCAAGTCCAAAATTGAAAAACCCTATTCAACATTAGCAGTTGTATCGAAGTCGGCTGAACGATATATGCTATTTATCTTAATTTATACCTTCTTCTCAATTTGCTACATTTTCCTTCTTGAAGATGTTTGGTCAAGATTGAAGAGTCACTGCTGACAACAGAGACTCATTCACATAGGCATAACTTTTATGCAAATGGCAGGAGAATTGGCTCTAATTTATCCATAAATCCACTGCTTCTTGAATACTCATCCTCTGGACGTACTGTGTACTCATCCTCTGGTTAAAAATATATGCCAATAAGTAGCTTCTGTTACTGGCCTATTGCTACTCCTTTTTACTATTTGTTATATAATCTGTCTGCTGAGTGGCTGGATAAGCTGCTTCTGGTCTTCCAATTCATAATTTCCAAATATAAATCATCACTTAGGTTTACAGTCCATTTGCCTCTAGCGTTGATGCGTGGCCACACATCCCACAAATGGCTATTATAAATCTTTTGAATGTAGCATCGATGTAGTATAAAACTTGAAATCTCAAACTCGAATACAAGAATCGAGTTTTGAAACACATGTTAAATTTTTACATAATAATATATAATATATATATATATATATATATAATATTATATAGATATATAAATATATATATATATACTATATATAAAATATATATTATATAATATACTCAGATATATGATAATTATATATTAATCATTCTCACACTAATATAACATCAGCAGAAATTTTTTATATCCTTCATTACTTTCGATTTGAAAAATGAGAAATACCATATTCAACATGCTAAGGAAAACCATTAATAAATCCATTTTTAAAATATTTTATGCATGTTTTTTATGGTTTAAACCATTGTTTTTTTATTGGTTAAACCATGTTTTAAACCAATGGTTTAAACCAAATGTTTTAAACCATATATACTATTATATATACTATATTATATATAATATATATTATATATATATAATATTATAGATAATATATATATATATAATTATATTATATATATATATATATAATCTTATATATAAAATAGAATATAAATATATAGTATATATATAGAATATATATATATAATATAAACACTATAATAATAATGATATAATATATTATATATATATATATATATGTATATATATATATATATATATTATAATTATTATATATTATATTATATATAATTATTATATCTATTATATATATATAATACTATATATTACAAATGTCACCGCCACTCACGGGTAGAGCCTATTCTAGGAGGTGTCTTAATTAATAATATTCAGTATCACTGCAAATTCACTCATCACACCTGTAATAATATTATTTTTCTAAGCAAGGCTTATCTAATAATATCTTAATTATCATCACTATCAATGGTTAGACTCTTCTGAGCAAAATACAAGATTCCTTCAATTGCCTAGCCCCGTTTCGGTACCTGTTCTTCGTCTAAAAAATATATCGTTTTGATTCCCTCATCAATGTCCGAATCTTGGTTATACCTACATACCTAAAATTCTTTGTCATGGTTTCTCTAATTTTATTTCTCTATGTTGGGGACTACTTCTTTTTCTTCTCCCAAGGGATGCAATTGTTAACATCCAATACTTCTGCAGTGTTTTTTTTTTCACGTAATTTTGCTTAGAGGTTCATCCATTTATTCTCAAGCAACGATATGTTGACTAGACCGCTTGAAACGCCATGGAAAAGAAGCAGAATCGATTATAATATAAAGTTATTATTATAAATTATTATATTATTATTAAATTATTATATTATTATAAAGATTACAGAATAAATCCTTCTCAAATCCACTTTAGAGAAATATTTCTTGACCACATTGAACCATTTAATATAAAAATAAATAATGTAGAAGAAAAAGTTTACATATTGATTATAACTGAACACGCTATTACCAGCGTAAACCTTATTCTCTTGTAAAATTTGATAACAAGTCTTTTATTCTCTTTTCAATTTCATGTGTTTGACTTTGGATTTTCACAACTTATAGTCAGCGACCAAGGTAGTAGTATAGTGAGCTCAGAACAAATTATTAAAAACTTTCTTAATGATGTAGATGTTAAAAATTATTTAACACTCCATAATACAAAGTTTTAGTAGTTCATCTACCTGAAAGCTAGTTTCTGGGATGCCTTTGTGTAATCTTTAGTCATTACAGTGAAAAATATTATATATAGTGCTATAGGAAAAAATATATTAGAGAATGGTGAGTTTTCTTTATTAGTGAAGGAAGAAAATATGCTTATAAACAAAAGGCCAGTAACATTTAAGTCAATACTAAGAAACCCTAAGGTGGGTCAATATCCATTTGCAGAACTCCGAACGATATTGATTGAAAAGAACAGTTCCAGCCCATGTGTTTCATCTCATTTGTTCATGATAGTGCGGGTCATTCAGATGATCCTGATTGGTCTCCTTCTGAACCTGGTCAGGATCAGTTAAATTTGACATTTCAAAAATATAGAAAAGTTAAATCTAATTTGAATGATATGTATTATTTTGAATTTTTGAATAATCTGCAGAATCTTGTCACTAATCATCAAAATAATTATAAACAAAAAAAGCACACTTCACTGAGAGTTGGAGATATTGTTGCCATAAAAGAAAAATTCTGCAAACCATACTTTTACAGTATGAGAACAGTAATAGAAATTACAAATAATAATTTGGGAGAAACTGCGTCTTTAAAAATTCAAAAACCTAAATTAGAAATCATATCCAGACATATATCTGATATAATACTATTAATAAAAAATTATACCAAATTTGATGAAAATCTATCAGAAACAATTTCCACCACCAATAATGATAATAATAACAATAGTGTAAACAATAAAGTTAAAATTAAAGCTGCTGTTCAATGTTGGGCGCTACATAAAAAGCTCATACACCAAGGGCAACTTTAAAGTAAAAAACAATATCTCCAACTAATAATCAAATGGATATCTGTTCTTGTGAATACCATAAAGGCATTGATATGTATTTGAAATAAAAATTTTACATAAATTTGGTTTCAAATTTAGTTTAAATACTCATAAAAATTAAATTCTTTATAGAATTAAATTCTTTATAGAATTTAATTTCGGTTCCTTTCTAATTTTAAAAAATATATATTTATTGTATAATGTATATTAAGTACCTTATACAATATATATTATTTCCTTTATTGTTTATTTTATTTTATATATATATATATATATTATATATATATATATATATATATTATATATATAGTTATATTATAGATAAACATAATATTATATTATTATTATATATATATATTATATATATATATATTATTTTATAATATATATATATATATATATTTATATAATAATATTAATATATATATTATATATATATATAATATATCATATATATTATATATATATATATTATATATTATATATAAGAGTAATGGATCGAATAACCGCAACCGCAATGCGAAAGGCAACCGGCAACCAATTTTGACATACTCTGCAACCGCTGGTATGTAACTGGTCTTTGTCAACCCGCTTTGCGGTTTGTCAGAAAGTTATCTTTTAAAAGTTATCTTTTAAGACTGCAGAAATAAAGCAACCTTCAACATCCAAGCCAAAAACCCTATTTGAAACCATGAATGCTCATTTGGCATCAAGTAGTAATGATGATACAGAAATAAAGTTTAATGAAAGTGTTTTGGATGAAATAGAAAAATATCAAATACAAAAAAGGATCGATCCCGAAGATGATTTTCTAATATGGTGAAGAGAGAACGAACATACTTCTAAGAGTTGAAGATGATAACTAAAAAGATGATTTGTTATGCCCATATAGTTGGTTACAAACGAAACAACTTTTCAGCAGAGCTGGATTAATTTATAGCGAGAAAAGGATGAGAATAACAGAAGAAAAGCTGAAAAAAAAAATTTATTCCTATAATCTATCTTGCCGCTTCTAAATGTCAATTTACAAACACGAATAACTTAAGAAACACCTTAAGTCCGGATTACTTTCCAGTTTCCACAGCGCGGAGGATTGGGAAATTGGATGGTGAGGGGCATTGTGCATAAGTCTTCGTTCCGCACACTGGTACCTCTTGTAAACAGAGGATAAATTGTACATTAAAATACCAGAAATTTAGAAGGATTTTCAAATGTAATATAATTAATATAATATAATAATAATAATATAATGTATGTAAAATAATATAATTTTAGTACAATAATAAAATTATAAAAAATAATAATTAAATATTTTAAAATAAACTTAATAATCATAATAATAATAATAAAAATTAATAATATATATGAATAATAAATTAATTATTATTATTATTATTTTATTATTAATTATTATTATTATATATTATTTAATTATTATTTATTATTATTTATTATTATTATTATATATTTTATATTATTATTATTATTTTATTAAGTAATCACTTTGCTATATGTGCAGCATAGCAGGGTAGTAGTCAGTAGTAGTAGTAGTAGTAGTAGTAGTAGAGTAGTAGTAGTAGTAGTAAGTTAGTAGTCAGAGCCCTCTAACCGCTAGGCAAACTTGGCAAATGCATAGGGGGGAAGAATATGAGGGCGGCCCTAGGTGGCTAGAACGCGGTAGACAACGAAAGCAAAAAAAAAAAAAAAACTATACTATATATATATATATATATAATATATATATATATATATATATAATATTTATATATATATATATATATATATATATATATATATTTATATAAATATATAGATATATATATAATATATATATAATATATATATTTACAGTTTTCAACCACCACTCACGGGCAAAAGCCTATTCAAGGAGGGGGGTGTTGCACGCCTCAGAAGTTCAACTTAACGCTAATTACGCAGTGAGGCACAGAACGCAACGTTGAAGTGAGGAGTTAAATTCTAGCAGGAAAACAGAGATGGAAGAGAATTTCCAAAAAAAAACCACAGAACAGAGAGTTCAGGAAAGAAGGAAGCACCGAGCGAACTAGTCTGGAGTTACCAAAATCCACACAAAACTCGTGCGCAGACACAGCTCCCTAGTGTTTACGAGGTGCGTTCGTAAGGTGGTGGTCGCGAGTGACAAGTCCTCGAGCAACCTGCCGCTGCTCGGTAACTATAGAAAGAGATAAAGCACCAACATCGCGCCGCAAAGATACTAGAGGGTCAAGAGAAGTGGAAAGTAAGGAGAGTTTATAAGTCTTTTTGCTTTTGACCTCGACCCTGTCCAAAAGCCGCGTGAAAGAGCCCCGCCCCCCCAGATATGAGAGCAGTTACTCCATACAAGGCGGATGAGGCCCTTGTATTAGCTGGAGTAACTGAGTAAGAGGATAAAAAATTGTCTCGCAGTTCTAAACGAACTCCCAGTTTCTTTCGGGGCCGCCCTAGCAACCCGTGTGATGTTGAGGTTTCCAAACATTTTTTGTTTATTGTTAGCCAAGGATGTTTATATTGTCACAGGAGGACAAGAACCGTCGAAAGAGATAGGAAGTTAAGGTGTCTTAAGAGAGGGAGATTTGTAAGAAGTTGAGCTTTTAAAGAATTTAAATCTTCACAAGTTGAGGCGACCCACCCGCAAATCCTATCCAGATCAGCGAGAAATGAATCGGAAAGATTAAGACTAGAGGCAATTCTTGAAGTAAAAAAGGAAGCAGAATTGAAATGAGTTGAAGGAATGTGTTTTGGCCGTGTGCGCGCTGCAACCCACTGAGGTGAGTTGTTAGTTTGGAGACAAGAGAATATAGTGAACGAGGGGCGGGGTCAGCACGGAAGCACATTCCTTCAAAATTTGGGGAGGAACGCCATTCCGATCCACCCCGCCTTTCCTAACGTTCATAGATCTTAGGAGTCCATGCACTCGATCAAATGAAATCACAGGCAAAGGCATAGAACACTTGAGAGGAGAAGGAGGGTCATGAGGACGATGAGGAGGAGGAGGAGGAGGTCAGAATGAGAGGAAGAGAGGAGGCGGATGTCCAGAAGCGCTCCTCAGGGTTCAGTTGAGAGGAAAATGAGCAAAGAGAATTGGCCTTTTCAGGTTGGAGATTAGCAAACAGGAACCGGTCAGATCAATAAGAGGAGGAAAGGCAGATTTACAGAAGTTGTTAAAGAGATGTTTTTGGCAAGAGGCCAAGAAATTTTTCCAGTAGGAGAACCAAGGGTTAGCGCACTTTCGTTTTGCATGAAAGCCCGCTTTGCTCGTGCCGTAAGAGGTATCCTGCAAACGATTCAAAGCTGGATTGAATTAGCTGAGGTGAGTAGTGAGACCGAGAATTTTTCCACTCCGATACGGCATTGTCTCTAGCCTGAATGGCAGAGAACAAGCACGATTGAACCCATTGTTATGGAGGAGAGAAAAGATTAGTCAAGGGAGAATATAACGGCACATTTCCATCAGACGATTACAGCTCCACCTTATCGGCAAAACCGAAGCGTCACCCAGAGTCTTCCAAAGCAGTCATTCCAATTTAGTTAGCGTAGAAGCGACGCAAGGCAAACCACAATCGGCCCGAATAAAGTGCCAGAAAAAAAACGCGTAGGCAGGATGGAGCTGTTGGAGAAAAAGTATATTAAAATTAAAGATATAAGGTTGTCGTCAGATTTACCAATAGGAGCGAAGAAGATGTGCTGTATTTATAGAGAGAAGGGATACTAGTGGTGAAAACATAGGTCAAGTGTGCTCAAGAGTTGGTGGGACGATCCGGAATGAGCCTCAAGCCCGTGAGACATATGCTGCGTGACTGGCAGCCGATCATAATGCCGACCTTGCTCGTAATACTATGACGGAGATCCCAAGAGAACCATGACGTACTAGCCAATGGCCATGCACCGCAACAGCGGCTTGTCGTCTGAGATGCCTGAATGATTACGGCTCCTCCCCACCTAAATTCAGTATTGAGGGACCCCACACCATTCAGTGCTTTAGTACATTGAAATCACCCAAATAGAGGACCTCGTATTTGGATGAGAAGATACAAGGGGGAAAAAAGTAGTAAGTATTCAAAAAAGGCCTGTGAAATCTCTGTTAGGAGACGTAGCAGAAACACAAGATTATTGTGTAGTAGAAGGAAAAAAAGATTTTAAGCACAGAACAATCGAAGTTAGGAGATTCGAGATTCTCGGACGTGTTATTACAGGAGTTTTATGTTTACATAGGCCACATAACTCCACCTCTATTCAGACGGAAATGTTGAAATAAGTTATATGTTTGGATATATTAAACAGAGTTACGAGTTGAATGAATTCTTAGCCATCTGAGGCTCAGACAAGAGCAAGAAGGTTAGGGGAGAGTTAGAGAGGTGGTATTCCACGGAGGCGAGAGTTAGATTGCAAGCCACGGATGGTAGTAAAGTCGATAGTAAGGCGCGCCGCCGGTTGCAAATCATTGCCATCCTCCACGCACATAGTCAGCAACCACCAAAACAAAAATCTGAAAGTCCTGTCCAAAGACAAGAAGCAAAAATTACAGCTCCCGTTGCGGCATTCCGACTCTAAAACCTAAATTTTAAAATGTTATAAAAGCTAAAAATGGCGTATTTACAGTAAATGATGTAAAAATATGACAAATTCATAAAGTTTTAAAAACACTAACGCTCTTTAACACCATACAAATACACGATTAAAAAAAAATTGATTTAAAAATACAGTAAAACCTAAATTTAAAAGTTCAAGGGCCAAAATAATTAAAAATCAAATCTTAAACACTGTGAAAAACGAAATTTAGACTTATGTAGCCCTTCCTTAATATATATAATATATATATATATACTATATATATATATTATATAATATATATATTCTATATATATATGTATGAATTTTATAGCTATTAGATATATATATATATATATTATATATATATATATAATATATATATATTTTAAATATGCTTAAGGTGATTTTTTTTTGCCTAGGGCGGAATGAATGGTTAAGAGGGCCCTGGTAGTAGTAGTAGTAGTAGCAGTAATAGTAGTACTTGAAGCAGTAGTAGTAGTAGTAGGAGGATGAGTAGTAGGTGTAGTAAACAAAGCAAGTAGTTAAATTTTGTTTTTATTGCAACAACCTCAACCGCAACCGCAACCACAACCGCAACCGTTAACCAGGTCAACCGCAACCGCAACAGCAACCACAACCCGGGCAACCGCGGTATTTGAAATTTAAGAACCGCAAATATATCTCAACTGCAGTTGTGAAAAATCTGGGAACAGCAAAAAATCCGTAACAGCGGTTATGTAAAAATTCAGCTTCGCTCCATCACTAATATATATATATATATTATATTATTATATATTTTATATATAAAACGTAAAAACACTTATTATTATTTCAATAGAATCTATAATATAATAATATATTGATATATATATTATATATAATATATATTATATATATTATATATATATATAATTTATTTTTCCTTTTTATTTATGATGTCCTTATTAAAATATGAAATTTGATTTTTAAATCTTATCATTTGAAATTAAATAATAAAAAATTTAAATTTATAAAATAAAAATTACTCCCATGAGCTTAGTTAAAGATGCAAAGGGGAATCTGCCTTGACGTCAAAGAATAATTTTCTTTTGACGACCTTAGCATCCACAGTCCACACCCAAAAAGCTTCTTGCTAAAAAATTGCAAGAAAGACCCATTAAAATATTTATTTAGCCAGGACTATATTTCAGATTCTGCCACAACTGGCAAATATAAATAAAACTTAAAATTAAAAAATTAAAACATATTTATGTTGGTCACTGGAATAAAAATATATAATAAAAAAAAATTACTAATCTCTATTGTATTCTCCTGTTTTTCATATGAGAAACTTCTTTGCCTAGGCTATCATACCTAGCTTATCAACAAGGCTAAGCCAAGAAGAGAGCCTTTGACCATCTACATGCTAAGACAAATGAAGATTCCCGCACCCTGGATGAGGAAAAATCAGCTGAAAGGGTACTTCATATATCTCAACTAGGGTAAGCTTTAAAAATTAAGCTCATTTATTGCTGATAGTTTGATTTTAGTTTTATCCTCCATATCTAATATGGTCAGAATATAAGAGGAATATACCTAAGTAACTAAAATTTAATATCAAAATAACTAATTACCTAACAGTCAACTATCAAATTCAAATTGAAGGATATTAAAAGTCAAATTTCATATAATAATAATAATAATAATAATAATAATAATAATAATAATAATAATAATAATAATAATAATAATAATAATAATAATAATAATAATAATAATAATAATAATAATAATAATACATAAAATAATAATAATAATGACAATAAAATTTTATTAATATAATATTAATACAAAATATAGAAATAATAAAAAAAATGTTTAGAAATCATCAATAATGTTAATAATATAATAATAATAATAATAATAATAATAATAATAATAATAATAATAATAATAATAATAATAATAATAATAAATAGAATATGAGCCTATAAAAGTCCCATTTTTGCAGATGGAGATTTGCTCCAAATCGAGGGTAGTCTAGCTGATTGGCAATGGTTCAGACAGAAGAGGAAATAA
>JABUQX010051698.1:0-5000 GCA_015478945.1 Trachelipus rathkii | reverse complement strand
CCTCAGCTTGATGACTCATTTTGTTACTGGAAAAAAAGAAGGAGGAGGAGTTAAGAAGAAAGAAGAAGAAGAAGAAGAAGAAGAAGAAGAACCAGAAGAAAAGAGAAGAAGAAGAGAGTGAAGAAGAAGAAGAAGAAGAAGAAGAAGAGAAAGAATAGGAAAAAGAGAAGAAGAAGGAGAAAGAAGAAGAAGAAGGAAGTCTCATATGACGGAGAAAATGAGCCGGAGTCGAGGAGTTTGTGATGGCGGAGTCAGACTGGAAATTATGGCTCCAGTTGCATAATGAGTCAATTGAGATGTGTTTAATATATGTTTCAAAGGACATCAGATTCCAAATTTGGGGTGTCGTAACCCCCAAAATGAGTTCGAGGAACCCTTGAGTGGGTCCTCAGCTGGAAAAAGGAAAAAATTTCAGCAGTACAATACAGAGAAAAAGTATGAGAGAAGGAAATTAGAAGTTGTAAGATAGACAAATGCAATCATTGGAGCTATCGGTATCGGCACCGGTGCAGGGTCGGTGCGGTGCCGAATTAGTAAATATGTGCTTATCACCATAATATTAGTGTTTATATACGTCTTCAGTGATGTAGAATATGAATAACATAGTTTCAATACACTCAAAGGTGTCTAGGGACACCAATTGAGATGGGGGCCGAACCCTAAAATATGGTTTTTACCCTTTTAAATGAAATTCAAAAGGATATAAGTTAATAATACATAGACTTACGCTCTATCAACAGCCCCATGTTGCATAAATATATGTAGCAACAGCCCTATGTTGTACAAATATAAATGAAACTTAACACAGAGAACTTAAGTGGTTCTCTCTTAGCCATACACAATGGTATACATATGTTGTACAACTGAGATATTCAAGTCAAAACTTGCACTCGACTTGTTTAATGTATGCTATATCAAGTCCCAAGATGTGTGTATGTGTGTGTATGTGTATGTGTGTGTGTGTATGTGTGTGTGTGTATGCGTGTGTATGTGTATGTTTAGTCAGAAAAAATACTTGACATGGACCAAGATTTTATTTCAACTGAGGTATTGTTAATTTATAGAAAAAGCTGTTCTATTACCAAAAGTTAGGAGTTAAAAATTAAAAGTTAAGTTAAGTTAAGTTAAAGTTTGAGATAAAGTTAAAGTTAAAGTTAAATTTCCATGTCGAAGGATAAGATTTTAAATTTTTTATCAATATAATTACAATTTTTTTTGAAAAACATTGTCGTTTTGATAAATACAACATTTTTGTCTTTTTTCGAAAAACATTTCTTTTGATGAAACTTTGTTATTTTTGAAAAAACAGTTTTTGAAACTACAGTGTTTCTAGTAAACTGTTGTGGACTTGCTGCGAAAACATGATTTTAGGGACCATAAAGCAATAAAGCAGTAAAACACTACAGCAAACACCCTCCAGGGGCCCCCATCCCCCACCCCACCCACCTCATGTTTTACTGCTTTACTGCTGTTACACATATACTATTAATAAAAATATCATGTCAACTACCAATTTTTGCTGTTCAAAATCATATACATTTGTATTTCACATTACCCTTTTCTAACTTTTTTAAAAAAACTTAGACTTAAATAAATATATTTTAATTGTACCAGTTATATTTTCATGGTGCGTAGACCTGCCATTTATATATATTATTATATATAGATATATTATATATATATATATATACATATATGAATATATATATATATATACATATATATATATTATATATTATAGATATATATATTATATATAAAAGGATCATACCACCATGTGCTCTTAAGTCTTACAAAAGTTTAATACAGGGATATATTATATTTAAGTCTAACAGTCTTTTTTAAAAACAAAGTTTTAGAAAACCAGCGGTATGTGAAATACAACAATATATATATGATTGAACAGCAAAATAGTAGTGAACATGATATTTTTATTAATAGTAAGTATGATAAAGCAGTAAAGCAAGTAAAACATTTCGAGAGTGGGGGGGGGTGGGGATGGAGGTCCCCATGGAGGCTGTTTGTGCTGTTTAGTGTTCTACTGCTTTATTAGCTTTATTAGGTCCCTAAAATCAATGTTCTTTTCGTTGGAACTCTCCTAACAAACTTTTTCTAGAAACCTACATCTGATCTTTTTAAAAAAATGTTTTTCAAAAAATTAAAAATGTTTTTTCATCAAAAGAAAATGTTTTTTCGAAAAAAACAAAAAAAAATGTTTTTCATTCAAAAACAATGTTTTTCAAAAAAACATTTGTAATTAATACATGAAAAATATAAATCATTGTTCTTTTACAATTTGTTTGTCTTTAATACTCTTAACTTTATCTTTTCACACTCTTCTTATAAACTTTTAAACTTTAATTTCGAACTTTAACTCTACTTGTAATGAAAAGTTGCCATTCTATCTCTTGAAATACTACCCGCTGCTCAGTTTTGAAATAAAAATGTTAAGACTATGTGTGATACTGACCTTCTAACTAAATCTATACACATACACATATACACATATACACATTGCAACAACATAACACATACACATACCACATCTTTATATAGGACCTCTGATATGCATACATAACACAAGATTCCGATGTGGCAAAACTTGACTTGGAAATTATCTCAGTTTGTAAACTATAATGCATATTAACCATTCGTGTTCCATGGCCTATGAGAGGGAGAACCACCTTAAGTTCTCTGCTGTTACAGGATATTCGGATTTATATCTCTTAGTTTACAACATTAGGCGTTGCTACATAATATTTATGAACATGCGGGCTGTTGACATAGTTTCGAGCGTAAGTCTCATGTCTTATTAACTTATATCCTTTTAAAATTTCATTCATTTAAAAGGGTAAAAACCACATTTTGGGGTTCCGCCACCCCTCTCAATTACTTCAATTTGGTGTGGTCCACTAGGCGACATCTTTAGTGTATTGAAACTATGGTTATTTCATATTCTACATACACTGTAGACGCCTCCTCAGTTAATTTCACATACTAATATTATAGGTGGATTAAGCAACATAGTTTAGCTAATTCGGCACCGCACGACCCACTGTCACCGGTGACCCACTGGGTCCAGTAGTATAGCCGACGTCAGCCCTCCCAATTGATCATTTGTTCTATCGTTACCCGAAACTTCGTCAATTTCACCTACCTCTTCCTTTCTACCTCTTTTTCTCCTGAATCTTGATTACTCATTGTAAATAGCCTCTTTTTCCTTTTTTTCCAGCTGAGGACCCCTCAAGTGGGTTCCCGAACTCATTTTGGGGGGTTTACGACACCCCAAAACTTTGGAATCTATGTCCTTTTGAAACATATAAAAACACACCTCAATTGACTCAATATACAACTGGAGCCATAATTCCAGTCTGACTCCGCCTTCACAACCGGCTCCCGCTCCGGCTCATTGCTCCGTCATATGACTTTATTCTTCTTCTTTCTTTCTTCCTTCTTCTTTCATCATCATTTCTCCGCTACTTCCATCCTCTCTTACTTCTTGCCTTCCATTTATTCTCTTCATAATTTACTTATTCTCTCATCTCTTAATTCATTCATTCTTCTCATTCTTCTTCTTCTTCTTTCTGTCTTCTTTCTTCTTTCTTCTTCTTCTTCTTCTTTCTTCTTCTCTTCTTCTTCTTCGTTCTTCTTCTTACTTCCTCCTTCCTCCTTTTTTTCCAGTAACAAAGATGAGTCATCAAAGCTGAGGCATCAAAGATGAGGTTTTCATCAAAGCTGAATGGCATCAAAGTTGATGGCATCAAAGGTGAGGGCATCAAAGTTGAGGCATTTATGATGGAGCAAGTGTGTGTGTGTGTCTGTGTGCGTGTGTGTATGTGTCTGTGTGCATGTAAGTGATATATGGGTGGAGTGATAAGTGTCTTGGATGGGTGAGTGTAACAGTGTCTATGGTGGGTGTAAAGTGTCATGGGTGTGCTATATAGTGGTATAAGTGTTATAGTGTGATGTGTGTGTATGTGTAGGTGATAGGTGTGACCTAGGGTGGCGTGCATGTAATCAATGGCGGGGTGTATCGTTGTGTATAAGTAGCCTAACGGGTGTGCGTTGTGTATGTATAAGTAGCCTAGCGGTGTGTGTATCGTATCCGCTGTGTGTGATGTGTGTGCTGTGTGATTGTAGGTGTAGGTGTGAGGTATAGGACATTACATACAGGAAATTCAAGTTGGGGGCAGGTAACCTTACATGACATCTCTGCACCTTCAACAACCAATGATAGCCGATTGAGAGAATACTCTTTAACCATGAACAAAAACCTTTAAAAAAACCCATAAAATATATCATAATTGCAGCACCGCCAGCACCGCGTACTGCAAAGACATTAAGGAGAGCTCTGATCCACTCGGTAATGCCTAAAATCAACTCGGCATACTCGAAACATAGAGAGGTAGACAACCAAGATTCAAACTCTCTAGACTCGAAAAATAATCAATAGTTGAATACATTACACTCTGAAAAACGGGGGTGGTAGGGGTACTAACCTATAGAAGAACCATTTGACGCTAACACACCTCCTGATACGACAGCCCGAATTGACAGATATTCCTCATACCTCTACATCATCAGGGGTAGGACACTGCAATGCTTAGCGTCTATTCTATGATGACTAGGTCAAGCTGCGCCCCGTCGTTGCTTTACGAATGCTAGAAAAGGGATCAGATGGTACTCACTTGTAGAAGGAAAGCATGCCTACACTTTCTAATATAGCACGCAATCGACCAATCCCTAGTAACCTCAATATAACATAGGAGGTAGTTACTTAATATGGGTGTATTCTTAGGATCATATGTAGGATCATTTGCTTACGTCGCTAGAAGCTAGAAACAGCTAGGCCAACTCGCACGTTTATCCGATCAAAAATTGAGTTCTTACACCACTTGAAAGATGGCATATTATGCTAGACACCTTATTTGTCCCTAATATTTAGCTTGGAACCAGTCTGAACTTCTCATTTGACTGGACACCGCGACATACAGCTCTCG
>JABUQX010051697.1:0-18410 GCA_015478945.1 Trachelipus rathkii | reverse complement strand
ATATATATATATTATATATATTATATATATATATTTTATTATATATATATATATTATATATATATATAATTATATTTATATATACTTATATATTATATAAAAGTTAGAACAGAGGTACATAAGATCTTAAATTAAATAATATGATTTGCTAAGCAGATTTTCTTTCTTGCAATCAAGTTTTACTTTTATAAATTAATTATATGTTAGTTTCATTTTCTCTAGGAAACGTTAGATATCATTAGTAGTGGTTTAAGCATGGCTTGATTCGTCATAGGCTTTGTGTTATTATTGCTGCGAAAACCAATTATGTAACTGTGACAAAACCACGCTAAGTTTCGTTTCTTGTATTATAGTATTATAGTCTTTACTTATAATATATATTTATTATATTATTTTTAGTAAATATAATATATATATTTTACTATTTGAATATATATATATATACTATAAGTATATTATATATCCCTATATTAGTAGTAATATATATATATATAATATATATAAGTTATACTATTCAAAAATTTCTTTTTTTTGATGAAAGTGGCTCTTGTCGCCACGGACTATTTTTAGTATTATTTACCATTAAATACTTAAAAAGTTTCAAAGTTTATTTACTTATGTTTTTTGTTGTAGACAAAAATTTGCAGACGTAGCGCTTCGGATAATTTATTTTAATGGCACTTTAGTATTATTTAGTAATTTGCAAATTTTATTTTTATTTGGAATGGGATTCTCATCTATATGAAAGGCAGAAAAATCCAAAAGGTTTTGAAAAGGTTTCCTTTTCAAACATACTCAATTTTTAATCTTTTTTAAAAGTAACAAATTTTTCAAAGGGTAACTTAAACTCCAACATTTATATGAGGCCATATATTTGATATTTTTGTAATAAGCCGTGAACTAAACTTTAAGACACCTATTGTTTGTCTATATTAAATTTTTTGTACATTAATACTGCGTGACAATTTTATTTAAGTTAATTGAGAATCAATCTTAGAATTTAGTTGGAACCCGAATACTTAATATGACAAGCGTATACGTGTTCACCACCTTGTAATTACTGAAAGATTACTGAAGTTTTTACTGATTTTGGGGAAGGCTGTGACCATGGAACCATATCACAACTTAACCTTTATGAATGATCATTGATGCTCATATTATACTTTAGTTAAATTATTTAATAATGTTGTATTTAAATAGTTTTGTAAATAAATTTTCTACACGAGTGAGCATTCTGTTCTCCACGATTGAACCAATACCCTACCTTTGAGTTTACTTTAACTGTGTGCTTGCGTTTCCTTTAATGGTTTACTTCATTTAAAACAAAAATTTTTTTTTTTTACTTTTTCTTTTAAATTAAATAGTAATTACTAATTACCACTAAACGCACTAAAAACTTCATCCCATAAAATTCATTGTACGACTTTATATACGCAATTTATTGTAGACTTGTAAATTTATTGAATAAACGCCTTGTTATAAGAGAGCTTTCATTGATGGTCTTTTGTATTGTCGATTACTATCTTTTATTATTATTATTATTATTATTTTTATTTATTATTTTATTATTTTGTTACTAGACAGAAGTACCAGGTCTGTTGCTATTGTCATCCTGTACAGGTGTTGTAGGTTTACAGGTGTTACATTGATGAACTACCACTCCTGTATTTTAATTCGACGGCGCGGTAGGTTGACTGATGGAATGCACCCTAAATATCACAGAACGTCTTTGAATTTTATGATCTGAGTGTATATTATCGTGACCTACTATCACATCTCCATCACTCTGCCCAATTTCCAAAATGGACGCGGTGTATTGCTGTCTTTATGAACACATCTCTAACTCTTTACTTTATTCTTCCAAAATACCTGAACAAGTGGTTCTGACCGCTCCCGGACTTAGGAGATATCCTCTGCACCAAACGCCTGAACTCTTTCATGGTTATTTTGCTTTATGAGGTAGAAATCCAGATACCTCCTGTGAGTGCATGCCACTCTGATATTCTATGTATCAAAATTATTTAGAAATATTCAATTACTGTTAACATTTTTGTCAAAAACAAATTGGGCGTATTGCTCCAACTCAGAAGTACCGATCTATAGGTTGGAGTGTCTGGATTAGCGCGATGGATATTTTTTCTATGTCGGACAGAGTTGGTAAGAGCTCAAATAAGTCACTTTCTTTTTCACGCTACTTTTTTGTACAGACAATGTTTCATTCTTTTATTGACTCTCCAATGGCTGCCTTTGCAAGGAGAGAAGCGAGGTTAATTTTACATGTAGATCTACTCGCATCTATTGATTTTTTCTATTTGAATTTTTTTTTTGTTTTTTTTGATTTATCAAACTCCTCCTTGAAAGCATCGGTATTTAAGGACTCTTCTATTATTTTGCACCTTGGATTGACTATAAATGAATTGTACTATTATGTTAGTGGACTATACTAAATTTATTCAGGAAACCTTTGAAGAGCTAACGAAAGTCAGAAGGTGTTCATAGAGCGTGGGTTACTAGTTTCTAAGTGTACAGCTCTGATGTTAAGCAAGTGAAATTAGATGTACTTTTCTTCTAACTTTGAAAGGTAGATCGGTTTTTGACAAATATAATGAGAGGTAAAATCAATACTTGTTGTTGGTAATGGTTTTATAATTCATGTGTGTTCTTGGTATGTCAGTGAAACGTGGGTACCTGTAAGAAAGAGCATTGTACATCTTGCATGTAATGTATTCTTCCAAAAGAACTGACTCATGACTCCCTGAAGTTTCCAAACACCTTGATTTCTGATGTAATTAAGAGTAGTACCAATGCCAGATGCTTTATTGTCATGAGCATATTTATAAATGCACGGTAAGCTTGATTTTTTCCATTATATTAGGCATTAGCTTGTTCATAGCTGATAAAGAGCCTTATTAATCCTGCCCCTTGCTTCTTAAATAGCATTTTTATCAGGAAAAATTAGTTCTAGAACAAGGAGAATTCTGGAGTATTATCATGGGAGCTACTTTTAACTTTTTGTTTTATCTTCAAAATTTAATTTCATTAGCAAGGTTGAATTTGATTTATTTTAGCCATACCTTACTGATTTTTTGGTATTAACATTTATTTTTAATTTTTACTAAGCATTTAAAATCAAGTGGAGGTCTTCAAAAACTTTCCCCAACCTAAATTTAGTTAAAGATAAAAACTAATAAACATTTTCTGAATATTTTTAAAACTTTTCATTAGTAGAGGGTAAGCTCTTTGCACACTCACACTGGGATATTGGCCAATTGTCCAAATTGCATTAGTTAACAAACAGGGACATGTACCGAGCAATTGTTCTTTAAAATTTTTAAAAGTTAAACCCCTGTTCAAAAGGTCCAGGTTTTTCTGCTGTATTTACATACTTATAATGCACATTTACTTTATACTTGTTGTACAGTGGAAGTATTAACCATCCATTCATTTATTTATTTTTTAAAAAACGTTAGATTTTAAAGAACTTTATGAAATCAGGACTAGCTTTTGAATAACTTATTAATGAATTTCAAAATATATATTACTGTATGCTTCAAATATTTTGGGTAGATTTCAAGGCCCAAAAAATACCCCATCAGCTCCGGGAAGGGATACTTAACTCCCAGGCCTTTTGGCAGGAGCTACCTTGCGGGTTTAGATAATGAGTAAAGGAGCTTTTTTTATCATCATACACTCCATTAACATACCAATCCATAAAACTTCGGCTATCACAAAAAAGTGCAAGCCATACTTATTCCTTTCAGAAAGAGCCCTCCTATGGAAAAAAGATTCCAATCATATGGTAGTCCAAGGTTGCTAACAGAGTTGTAAGATCCCAAAGCTATCCTTATTGCTGTTGCTGCCACACTGCCTCATCAACAATTTACACCTAACCGAACATAGGAAGCCCAGTTACAGAGGATCGGACAAACTTGGAATCTCAACAACATTGAGCTTGGTTGAAAATATCTCAGATAATTCTACTTTATTATATGCATCAGGTCGTCACACATTGAACTATATCCAGATCTTTCACAAACAACTTGAAATGTTCTACAAGGAGTTTTCTTCCTTGACTTAACACGCAACGCTCCGAGTTGCTATTCAGATCTCAAGATAAGAAACCCCCTTCTTCCTTTCGCTTCCTTACATTGATGATACAATACCTACTTATTCACTTTCTTCTATGATGCTTGTAAATATTACATTATCCACATAGAAGCCTGGGATAATATTCAGTAATCTATCATTGGTATTAGAAAGCATGATTATTTCATGAATATTAATGCATATAAATGGAGAGAGAAGTAAAACCCGATATTAAAGTGAGGACCCTCCTATACCATACTCATTAGTGTGGTACTATAAGTCTAATTTCCCGTTGTGTAAACCACAACAAAGTGAACCTTTCATTGTACCATTTCTCTTTAGCCTTATCATCAAAACGCTTGTTTACATACTGATAATGATAACGTTCGATTCGTTGCTGAAACAAGTTGTTAGTAGCTTAAAAGTGAATTCACTGAGGGTCATAACCACTGTAAGCAGGCTCATTCAAAGATGGAAGAGTCTTTATTACTTTTAAGGACACATAAAAAAATTGGTTTATTTTAGTGGTTAGTTGTTCTGATTGCTGTATATAGCGGCGATGAGGTGCTTTAATATTTGACCAAATATTGAAGGTCATGGTTAAAATATATAGTTTCTTTTTCAATTTTTATCATGGCAATGCTTCAAAGACATTATTGTATTCATTTATTAAATTATTTTGAGTTATTTTACATGAGATATTAGTTTTATTTAATGAAGTGTTAGCATTATGAGGAACTGATTTTATATTTAAAAGTTACGGTTGGTTAGACATGTTTAATGGTTGTCTTTTTGAAAAATAATATTCTGTTATAATTGCATTGACATTATCTACAGTGGTCAGAATGTCTTTCGTCCTGTTGTTCCATGATCCAGCTAACAGATTTATCCAAGCCTTTCAATGTAGAATCCAAAAACTGTTCAATGGGATTTGAAATACTTTTTGGGTGGTTCTGACCGAAATACACTTGATGTGATTCAGCCTTTTTATTACATTCAGAATTCATTTTAGGAAATGTAGGCATATATTTGTTTCACTTTAGACTGAGTTATGAATTACTAACTTTTTACTTTTTTGGTTTCCAACCAATGCACATTTGTTCATCTACTAAAAATTATAAATTGATTATATTGGTATTTTTAATTTATTATTTACCCAATATGTAAAGCAATGGCAGTGCAAAGGTACGTCTATGAAAGGATGGAAACAGTTATTATTTCTATTCCAAGCAAAGCAATCTATTTTAATGACTATTTACCTGGGAAGTATTAACCCAATCTTACTATCTACGCATTAGTTTATTTTTTAATAAAATCTTGAAATTTCTTGAGTAGATAATCGTATCGATGGAGTTCATCTATAAAGAAAAGGATCTTCAATAAACATTTCTTTTAAAAACTCTTATCGCAACTTATTTTGAGAACTTTTTCATTTAAAGACAATGCAGAAGTTTGAATGCTATTAGAGGGGAGCGTATTTACATTAGTATTAGCTTTTCAGCAGGGCTTCTCTTGAATATAAAGACGCTACTACTAGCTGTATCTATCATTCAGCTAAAACTGTATTCAATTCCCTTTTAAAACCACTATTATAAGAGTGCTTTTGGGTGGTAGGGCTCAGTTAAATCCTGCGAGGATGCTTTGTGACTTGGTCGTTGTATTTACACCTATTGTATAATTAACACTGGCAACAACATACCCTCATGTAAGACTCCAGCGCACTCAAGACTTTCAGAGGCATTATTACTCTATTTATATTTTCGGATGCATTAATACTATTATTACCGTTCTTATATTTTCAGAGCCACCGAAAGATGATGCTGCAAGCACAGAAGATATCGCCAACTCAGACAATCATTCTAACTTGGCTCAATACGTGCCAACTTCAGAAAATTCAACCCATCAACAGAAAAGTAAAAGTGATACCGTTAAACAAATCCTTGAACTTTTAAATGAGATGGAGAGCTCAAATCAACTTGATTTATCAACTTTTAATAGAGTTCATCCATGCTCACATTGTTCAGGAAAATTAATTACAGTATAAAAACTGATATGTATATAAATTTATTTTATTACTTTATTTATATAGCAATTATAATTTATGTATTATTTGTTAAAAAGAACTTTTATTAGAAATATTCAGGAAATGTCTGCTCGGAGAAAATAGTTTTATGCTCAAAGCGGGAATAGTAAATCGCTTTAAAAAGTATGTATCAATAATTTTTTTTAATGTAACCTCTGGCGAAAAAAAAAACCAGGGACCTTATATGAGCCCCATCCTCAACCCCTAGTAGGATAGGGGATAAACAAAAGCAGAAATATTCTACCATATTAGTTCGTATCACATTCCGATATATATATATATATATACCCTTATCTAATATATATATATATAATAATATAAATAATTCGTAATAATATATATATATATGAATATATAATATATAATATATATAAATATATATATATATATATATATATATATATATATATATATCAAACTTGAATTAGTCTAACTAATCAGGCTATTAGAAACATTGTATATTGCTCTCTAAGTTCTAAATTTTCTTAAGTCGCAGGTTATAATCTCTTTGCAATATATTTTAACTTTTTTAATTTTATTTAATTAAACCTAGTCTCTAAGATGAGTTGTATTAAAATTGTTATGGAAGTTTAATTTGCACAGATACGGAAAGGAAGAGACTTTTATAGTTTGCTTAGTAATTAATTTTCTTCCTTTCTGTGTTTAATACTTATGGAGATTATCTGAAGAGAAATAGATCTTAAACTCCCTAAGAAATAACCCGATACCTTTTCCTTTTAACGCCAACTCCAGTATATGTAAATTATCAAAAGAACCGCCTTCTACTAATTAATTAATTTTGAAATTTTACTTTTCCCCCCACATCTTTACTCTTACTTATCCATTCCTATGTTCTTGGGGTACAATACGTGGTATCCTTGATATATATTTTAAAAGTTAAGTCAGACCTCGCGGGTATTACCCTTTTCTTGGTAATATGCTCAAAATTTTAAAAAATGTTTCATAAACATTTAGTTTTTAATAGATGAAATTTTCACGTTTTTTTTTTTTTAGGCCATTCACAATCCTTTAAAATATTTAGTAAGTCTAATGCACTCGCCCTGGCCGGATTTGTTTCTCCTTTAACTTTGAATTCCCCAGTCCTTCCATTTCCTTCATAAATTTTGTTCCTTTTAGAGAGATACATCTTTTCCATTAATAATCTAGTAACGATAGTTAGCAATACCTTTGCTGTAATCAATTTATGCAATACTTAATTTTTGCCCTTAAGATTTTCTGGGTGAGAATATTCGGAAATGTGATAATACAAAAAATTTATTTTATACTAATTAGTAATAATAAACAAATTTATTTTATACAGAACTAATATATAGGTTTAAAGTAATACAATAAAAAATGCATTTAAATTTATTAAATACAAAATTTGAAAGATATTTGTATACAGACTTCTTGAAAAATATAAGTTTTTCATAAAGATTCTTTATTGAAAAATAATATAAGTTTTTCATAAAGATAATAGATCGGCAAAATTTTATAAAATATTTCGTACATACATACAAAAGTTAAATCTTAAAAATTGTATTTCGCATATTTTAGTCATTCCTTTAATAGTTCAAGGAAATACTTTCTATGAGAAAAATATTTTATATTATCCTTTTATGTTACTGTTATTAGATTCTTTATTATATTTTTTAAAATGTATGCCTTCTTCAATAAAGGAATACAAAATTGCATTGAATGGTATTTCCTACCATCACTATTTTGTAAGTTTTTTTTCCTCCTAGGTTTTCTAGACATTGGCGCACTTACCCAACTTCAATATGAATTCTCATTCACATAAAGTGTGATGGATCCGAAAATTTTGACGTAAGTATGTAAAATAACGAAGGCAATGGGATGAGTAGCAGAAGTAAAGGATACTGGATCTCTGTAGCAGCCACAATTCCATACGCATGAAGGAACCAATGGCCAAATAATATCACAAGACTTCTTCCATTCTTCAATGTTCCCATTAATAAGCTCTTCATACTCTTAAATTTAGAAAAATATAAGTTAATACTTTCATGCGAATTAAATGAAACTATGTAAGAAGAGAAAATATTTAATACCTGATCTAATTGATAAGCAAAATAAGCAGCATTTGATATTATTGATGAGACTATCACGATGTACGGAAAAGAATAATCTGTAATGAAAAAAAAAAATAAACATTATCATCTTCCTTAAGTCGTGCATTAATTAAATAACAATAAAAAAAACACACTCACAAACTAATCCTCCAAGAACTGCATGACTCAAAATTAAAACTGGGAAAAAATACATTGCGGAATAGATTGACATCTTCCCCCTTCCTGGTAGTAGTTTTGATGATAACCAAGATCTTACGAGAAGCATTATTACGAGACAAAGAGTATAAAATACGAAGATTATGGAGTACCTGCAAAGAAAATTTAAATAGTTAAAATATAATCAACTGAATATATTAATAAATTTTCTGACAATTGTAAATTGAAAAGTCTCACTTTTTTATCATAGTCAGAGATGGACAGTATTTAAACATATTTGCATTTAAAATTAAAAACTTTAATATTAGATATTTAAATACAGTTTATTTACATTTAAATACAATTCTTTATACCTTTACGATAACCTTGACTAAAGGATTGGTATCCATTACTCTAAAAGTCACCTCACTTTGTGCGCCTTAAAACGTCTATATTTCATTTTCATGATTGGTGAAAATGTTGAAGTAGAGGTATTTCCCGCCCCGAAAATAACCCAGACCAAACTGCGGAACAACCATGTATACCCATTCAGTTTAAAACAGTAACCACAAAGTTTTCTCCGAATTCCCCCTTGCTATTTGCACCCACCATATTGAAAAAATAATAAAGGAGGAGCAGTGTACTAAGTCTTCGGGTGGGGATAGGAAACAAAGAATCCCGCGCGCGGTTGTCGGACAGATGAGTAACAGGAAGGAATAAGCAGCAGGAATGATGCGACGCCCGAGGTGAAACGCCGCGGAGCAAGGCAATTAATAACCAGGGTCCGCACAGTCCCAAATATGTTATCAGCTGAAAGAGACATCCTCAAATGTGAATTGTTTTCAAAAATAGTATATGACAGATGTCTACCTCTTTGTGAAGCAATAACTAAATATATACAAAATAAACTAAAAATTGGCGATAAAGCTTAAGTTTAGTACTCAAGCAAGTACTTTTATCCAACATTTATACTCTTTGATAATATCTTCTCGAGACACATATCCAAATAGAACCATTCCTGTGATCACAAAAGACAATATTCGAAACAAGAATCTAACGTACAACTTGGAATATTAAGCCTTTTATCCAAGCATTTTACTTTGATCTGAGACACATATCCAAGGATTCCTTCTCAAATAACATTAACAGCTCTAACTACAACTAATTTTACAATTTCCGTATGAAGGGTGTAGTCTATACCAATAAAAACAACACTCCTGAAAAAGGTTCCGAAAATATTGAACCTTCGTAACTGCAATGTTTTATGGCTTAAATATAATATATACTACTAATATTGTGTTTCTGTTACTGCTCTCCCAATAGAACCCAAGTTTTTTTTCCTACTACAAAAGAGACTTACACCTCTTCAAAATGAGATCCTCCTTTTAGGGGATTTCAACGCATAACACTAAGTGGTTGGACTTCTCTCATACTGATGTAGGTGGGGTGCATGCCAGATCATTAAATATTCTTGACGATCTGGAACATTTATTAGGTAACCTACACATATTCCTGATCGCCCTAATCAAATCTTAAACACTCTTGACTTGTGCTTCACTATTGGTACGATACATAAATACACCATACACTATTTTTCCCTCCTATCGGTAACTCTGACAACAATTTTGTTGCTCTTAACTCCAATAATAATAAATAATTCTCTACAGCATTCTAATACGGCTAGTTGAGGGTCATTGCGTCGATTCTTAGAATGATTCTTACTTTGGCAATGAGGATGCTTGAAAGTCTGCCAAAAAAGGAAGCTGTAATAGCTGATGGAATAAACAGATTCATTCCTTCTTAAACCAAACTTTCCATCAACCAAATCCATGGTTTGATTGTACCTGTTCACGTGACATTTAGGAAAGAATGAGCAACAGACGCGGAAAAACTTTTGATCTATCACTCGTGCTAAAATCATTACAAGGAAATTATTCGACTGGCTAAGCATACCTTCATTAAAAGTGCGCTGACCACCATGATTCTCCTACTGTTAAAAAATTCTGGCCTCATGCTCAAAATATCTAACAACTTTTCTGTAAATCTGCTTTTCCCTTTCTTATTTGCTCTGATAGACATGTAGCTAACACTACACTCCTGTTGAAAAAAGCTACTCTCTTCAGCCTCCTTTTTAATCTGGACCATTTTGACAACCCTCCTCTAAATGGTCCTCGTGTCCTTATCTATGATTACGCATGATCAGGTGCATAGGATGCTAACATCTATAAATGTTAGGAAGGTTAATGGCACGGATAGTATTCCTCTTAGCGTTTTAAAGGTATGAAACTAAGCTAGCATCTGTCCTTGTTCAACTCTCCATGCATTAATACTTAAACTTTTTCTCATATGTGTCTATGTTCATCCAATCCTGAAGAAGGATAGACTCTGAACTAACTATCGCTCGATAGCTCACCTGTAATTTCTAAAATCTTTAAAACTTTATCCTTAATTTTATTTTCTATATAATATGAAATCTCACTCCCTTCTTTTAACGTTATAGGTTAACTGGTGACATACTTTCCTACCTTACTCATTTATGGAACTATGGGCATATGGTTTTCTCCTTCACTTTTCCTCACTAATTTCTGTTGTTGTAGATGGAGCGACTTCCTCTTCTTAACCTAACAATTATGATGTTACTCAAGATTCCGTTTTATCTGCTGTTTTTTTTTTCCTACTTTTCACTTCTCAGGTGTTTTAACACTAATCATTCTTACGCTAACGACTCGACTCTCAATACTTGCAGTCATTTAAAATCGGTTCCCCATTCTGCATCTCTATTCGAGTTGCTTCTCGAATACCACTTCATGATTCTAATCTCGATAATCTGGAGGTCGCCACAATCTTGAAATTTTACTGACTTAAAAACTCCCATCTTTATATCTTTTTCTCTAAAACACCTCCCAAGTTCCATATCTAATTCGACTACTCTACTGTCTCACCTGTGAACAACATAAACATTTCTTGGTCTGAATATAAACAAAAACTATCTTAGAAACATTACATCACAATGGCTACTAAAGTGATCTCAAAGAATCTGGGGGGTTTTGTTCAAGCTGCGAGTTTTTTTTTTAACACAGTTATTCTAACTATACAAGGTTCTTATCCACCTTTATATGGAGTACTGTTCTCACACCGGGGAGGGAGGATTTTCAGTTCCATTTTTCTTTTAAATAAGTTTTAGTCGAAGGCTAAAAGACATAAATGATTACTTCCTAAATCTTTTTGAACCTGTTTCTGAGAGGACGTTAGAACACTATCTTTTTTCTACAGGTACTAGAGCGACAAGTGCTCGCGTAAATAAACCACTCGTTTTCACCCACCACCGTTGAGGCGCCTCAAAGCACAAGGGGTGTTGTGGTGGCTTGTCACTAATTTTGCGCAGATAGTTTTTACCATAATCTGTTTTTCCTGCTGTATTTAATCTTCCGAACTTTAAAGTATGCTTTTGCGACCACCCGAGATATTTGCATATATACATGAAGGTATTGACGTTTGTTACAAAATTCCGATCATACCATCAACGTTTGATAAAAAGAGGGGAAAAAAATACCCTCTGTTATCTTCGGCACCGGTAGAGCTAATATTCTCATTCGAGGGAATCACTGTGACTCCATAGACGAATTCTTATGTTAATCAAAACGTTTGAGATTAGTTTTGCTTGACAGAAACCATGAAATAAAGGAAAACTCTTAAGGTATTTAAGATTACGTTACAATGTATTTAAATACAACTGGAGTGTTTAAGTACCGTATTTAAATATATTTGGTATTTAAATACATATCCCATGTATATAGGACTTATAATTTAAATACTCTCAATGTATTTAGATCCCAGCTCCGATTCTATTAATTTAAGCTATGAGAATAAGGAAAAAACTGCAAAAATGAAGTACTGATACTTGGATTTTACCACTTTAATGGTCTCTGAGACAAAAAAAATAAGCTAATAATAAAACTGCTAGAGCCTTCATGAAATATTATCCCACCTTGCCTATAATAACAATTATTCTTACATTACTCACAGTGGGTATACCGCTTCTTGTGTACAATACAGCTGCCCCTCATAATTAGGGTTTGGATTATGCAAGATTGGGTACCAATCAGCCAGATCTCTAACGTGACATGAACGAATAAACAATGACCCTCGAGGTTCAAATATTAGTAAGGAACAAATAGCTGCCAAAACAATCTCCACGAACGCAATTCCATAGAGAATCATCACTTCTTTTGTAAACCTTGAAAGAGGTAGAAAAAGTTATTACATTTCTATATTAAGTCGACGTAATTTAAAGATTTATTTAAATGTGAGAGAAGAATAAATTGTACTTAGCATTTATGGATTTGCAACAGGCGTATGATAGGATTAATAGGGAAGCTCTATGGCAGGTAAGCTTCTGGTGTTGGTGGTAGGCTTCTGAATGGAATCAAAAGTATGTATAACGATAGTGATGCGTTTGTGAGAATAAATAGATTTGAAAGTGATTGGTTAATATTAATAGGGAAATGATGCAGGGATCTGTTATGTCTCCTTGGTTATTCAATTTGTATATGGATGGGATTATGAAAGAATTAGAGGTGATGGCAGGGGAAGGTGTTAGAATGATGGAGAAGAGGGAGAAGCTTATCCTTCTTATTAGACTTTGATAATTTCTTTTCGTGTGGAGAATCTGAAGATAGTTTGAGAGGATTGGTAGAGGGATTTGGCAGAGTGTGCAAAATGAGAGGTTTGAAGCAAAAGTAGATAATATTAAGGTTATGGTTGAGAGTGATGTCAGTCCTAGGTGTGTAGTTATGTTGGATGGTGAACAAGTGTCAGAGTTTAAATATTTAGATATATGTTGGATGAAAGGGAACCGATGATGCAGTGTAATAGAAAGTTGAGAATGGTAGGAAAGTGCTGGTGCAATTAAATCTTTGTAGACGTAAGGGACTAAGTCTTGAGTGAGCTTAGGGGTCTTATATGAATGTATGTTGTTACCTGTGCTAATGTATTGTAGTGAAACTATGATCTGGAATAAGATGTATAGATCTAAAGTACAATGTGTTCAGATGAACAATCTTAGGGGCGTATTAGGTGTGAGAAGAATTGATGAAATGAGAAATGAATGCATTAGGGAATTGTGTGGTGTGAACAAAGGAGCAAATGAGAAAATACATGAAAGTACATGGAGATGACTTGGTCATGTGGAAAGGATGGATGATAGTTGGTTAGTTAAGCGGATATATAGTGGTGAGTGTGCTGGGAATCGACCGGTTGGGAGGCCGAAGAAAAAGTGGATTGAGTCAGTAAAGGAATGCCTGAGAGGAGAGAGTTGTGGCGAGTGTGAGAAGAAAAGTGCATAATAAGAGTAAATTGGTAGGCTTTTGCGAGGGGAAATGGTCAGACCTGACCATAGCCTACATTACCGAGGAGGGTCCGTCGCAGTCCCGTGAAACCCTAGAGTGGATTTTTCTGACTGCGACGCCTTTTTACTTAAGGATATAAAGGGGC
The DNA here is from genome assembly GCA_015478945.1 of Trachelipus rathkii. Taxonomy (NCBI): domain Eukaryota; kingdom Metazoa; phylum Arthropoda; class Malacostraca; order Isopoda; family Trachelipodidae; genus Trachelipus; species Trachelipus rathkii. The sequence continues at coordinate 4,523 of JABUQX010051697.1, read as the reverse complement.
GGTAAGGCTGGGTTTTCTTTTCGACTTGCGTCATATTCTTCTACTACTTTTCTGTTTCCAGTGCATGTGACGCACCTTACCCCCAGTCTGGGGAAAGAAAGTGGGTGATTATGATGATGATCTATAAACATTTTTGACTGAATATTAAAATCAATATATTCATAGGGGTTTACAGAGTGTCTAAGAGCAAAACGCTTGATATGATTTGAGTTCTTATGTGGAAATAAGATCAATTCATTTAATTATATGATTTTAGTTTTAAAAAAATAAACAAACTTTTCTGGTATCAATAGAGAATTAAATGTAGTTTTAGGATTGTAAAAACTATGATAATACCTATAAAATGTACTACTTATAGAAGTTTAGATGAGATAAATAAGAGGCAACAAAACCATGAACCCCAAATAAAACCAATCGTAAAATGTGGGATCATCTGAGCATATTTCACAAGCACTTGTTGCGTTACGCCTTAACCCTCTCTCACAAGCTCCACATGGGGACCATGATCCATTGGACATGAGAGTTCTTCCACAATATTTTCCAGGACATTGAGACAAGGTGTCAACAGTTCCTATTTTATAAACAAGAGATTCTAATTATCGATTAGCACTGCAATGGTTATCTCATAAGATAATTTATAAACTCATCTCCCATTTACAAAAAAAAAAAATTAAAAAATCTGCTAAAATAATAAATCTGTCAACAATAACTAAAATATCTAATTATTTGGAATCAATGAGAAAATTTATCAATCATTTGTCGCAAAGACGACATAACTTAAAAATTTCATTTTTGAAGGAAAAGCATTTGAAGTGTCAAATTGTAATACAAAATACAGGGCAGACATAGCTTCACTACCGCTCTCTCGTGAGCAGATTTAAAAAACAGGACATGTATGTGATTCTTACAGTTAAAAGTATACATTTATCATCAATCTCCACATAGTAATAACTCAAAAAAAAAATTAAATTATTTTAATTAAATCGTTCTTGCAGAAAATAAGCAATATATATTTCCACTATGATAAGGCTTATTTATATTTTTATTAACATAAAATGTTTGAATTAAAATAATAGAATAAAAATAATACCCTTAACATTTGCAATCCTACATAATTTAAAATCACATAAAAAATTAGTTAGGCCTACCTTTATCATAATAATAGTTTTGAGTGGAAGAACAAAGTGAACTAAAATATAGTAATAACAACAAAATAAATTCAGCGACATTTGATTTATATACCATTTTGGGGGGAATGATAATCAACAAATTTAAACCTTTTCAAAGTACTGATAACTGGAATATAGTTTGTATAAGATAATAATCTGCATTTTACAAATCAATTAAATTCTGACCTGCAAAATAGAATTAAATATTATATATATATATATATATATATATATATTTAGAAATATATATATATATATTATATATATATATATATATATATATATATATATATATATATATATATATATATATATATATATATATATATATATATATATATATATAGTAGTATATATATATATATATATATATATATATATATATATATATATATATATATAGTATATAGTATAAAGGAATAGTAGTATATATATATATATATATATATATATAATAATCGGTATATATATATATATATATATATATATATATATATATATATATATATATATATATATATATATATATAGGTACCTGGATACAGCTCCGAAATGAGGAGGTGGCCATGCTTTATTAAAGCATATAATAAAAACTTAAATTAGCAAGTACATAATAAACCACTTACTTAAAAATACTGAATCAATTTTTTGTATACATAAATAAACTTCTTTGGTACTATTTGATATATTTCACTGGTGTTAATAAACTAATATATTATTAAGTAATTAATACAGTGTTCTAATTGTGTTTATAAATAAAAGTTTTCCTATTATTTGATAAGCGTACTGGTGTTTAAATAAATGCTACTTATTATACAAAAAAAAAAAAAAAGCCCACCTAAAAAAAAAACTGCAAGTGTTTGTTTTAGTTTTAGCTGTTATTTTCAACAATTTGATATGTTTTTAAAAATTATCAATATGCAAAAATAATAACTATATCATGTTTCACTAGTAGCGAGCCTAGTTACATTTTATTCAAGATTTGCTGATATACCATTTAAATGTTTGCAATAAATGAGAATGAAAGAAATTAATTTTTAAGTTTTACTACAAATGAATATGTCCTTAAATGATTTTGACTAAAAGAAAATAACTTTATTCCCTTATTAAAATTACTAAATAAAAAACTTTTCAGTTGATAATGCAACTCTTTTCTCCTTGGTTATAAATTTTCTACTATGTAATTCAAATTTCCATTATTATATAGTATTCAATAAGCTATGAAACTAATTTGTAACATTGGATTTAAGTCAGTCAGGGAATGCGTCACATTTCCCCATTTTATTTCACATTATTAGTAACTATCTGGCTGTCTTAGATATCTAGTATATATATTCTTACAAGTTTTTGAGCTTTTTCTGACCCAAATCTATTTCAAACTTTTGACTAAACAAGACCAAAGTAGAGAAAATTCTTTCAGTTTTGATCTAAAACCGGTTGGGCATGAATGTAAGGATGCCAAAAAACTGGCAAAACCCACCTGGTGATATTTTTATCATCACATTTTTTCAAATTAACATCCATAATATTTCGTCATTTATCTGGGCTTAACTTTGATACCAGTGATTCTTCAAACATATAGGCTGGGAATGCAGATTTATCTTGAACCTGTAAGTCATTAGTCCACAAAGATATTCAGGATAATTTTCTGAATAAATTAATTTTTTGATTTCAGTTAATTGGCCTAAATGCGACAATTACTGATTAATTTTTAGACTAAATTTAGTTCTAGTGACTAAATAAAAATGAAGTCAGTTACTCAGTTACAGACTTACAGTCCACAGTTTAACTTAATAAGAGATGTGACTGACTGCATGTTTAAGTTTTAATTACTGCCAGGGCTGTAGCCAGCTATCAGTTCTATCATGCTTAGGTTATGCAACCAATCACCAAGTTTCAGGGTTATAAAAAACCCAGTTTTTTTTTTTAAATTGCCCAACCCATCCTGGTTTTATTAAAAAACCCTTCTTTTTAAATAAAAAAATGGGTAAAATGTTGCAGTTTATTAAACATGTAGATAATTATGGAGTATTACTAACTGCAAGTTCATGTAAATACTATTAAAACGGTAAATATCTAGTATTTGATCTGCATATTTTAGTGAGTGTTACAAAATTGTTAGTTTACAAATTTTAGTGGCAAGCTTCGGAATTATGCCAGAAAGAAACACTAAACAATTTTCTTAAAAAACTAACTTAACTTTTCTGAACTAAGGAATTTTTTTGAACTTAGAAAATTTTTTCAGAAAATATTTAGATCAAATACTAGATATTTACAATTAAAACTATAAATATATAATTTAAAATCAATCTAAAAATGTAGATTTTAAAAATTTATTTTGTTTCTTTGTATCCCACACTTTTAGAACCTTTCTAGATTTAAATTTCTGTCTTTTAAGATCACCTCTCGCATGAAATCTAACAATACAAGCTGCTGCTTCTGTTATAATATAGATTTCATTAATATTTTTAGGATAATCAATAATTTTGTATGATTATTATTAATAATTTGATTGTTTCAACCAAATTTATATATATAACTGCAAATAAATTTTTATATATATGGTATGATAAAATAAAAAATTATAAAAACGTTAATATATATAACAATATATATGGTAGAAGAGAGAGCATATTGTTGTTAGCATATATATGAGTATATATATATATATATATATATATATATATATATATATATATATATATATATATATATATATATATATATATATATATATATATATACCGTAAGACGTGGCAATTCGGTCACCTTATACTTTAAAATGTTATATAATATGTAAAACTTATTTTTTTCCTAAATTTTTTTTTTTATATATGATGTATTTTTTTAAAAGTCACCGCAATTGTATTTGTATAATATAGATTAATTAGAGTTTATAAGTACGTGGAATCGAATCAACTCACACTACTTTTGGAGGGCAAGATCTCGCTGTCCACTTCAATTTTCACATCCCTAAGTATCATCATTTAAAGTGTTTTATTTAATAAATTATATGATAAGCTGCTCAAGCATAATAATGGTATTACAATATTATTTAAGAAATTGGGCTCAAACGAATATAATGTTTCGAAGAGGCTGCTTTTTAGCCAAACTGTAAACTAAAAAGGCTCGCCAACGTAAGGAATTTCCAATTCTGTAAGGTTGCTATTCTTTTTTATTCTGTACATACAGAATTAAGGAAATTCTTTACGTTTAATGGTGAGCGTTTTTACGATTTGCGATGTTTGATAAAAATGAACGCAAACGCTGCTTGACTAGGCACACGAAAATGCGAGCAAAGCGTTTCACTGATAAAGAACGGTTGCACCCACTTCCAACTGAACGAAGTACAAC